>JAZGTJ010006123.1:0-25758 GCA_036877575.1 Botia almorhae | reverse complement strand
AATGAACTGTAATCCACCAGGTTACCTTGGGTTGTCCCTATGGGAGGTTTTGGTAATTTTGGAATTGATAATGGTCAGACTGGGAATTGAAATCTTGGCTATACTAAGTATGTGTGTTTGATAAGGAAATCCAACTATTGTGATTCCAATTCACTAAGATCGTTTGCTTACAAGTAGCTAGAGCTGCAGTACAACAACAGATATAGTGTTTCTAACTGTGAAGTTTAGCGCTGATACATCATAAAATTGTGACAAATTCTATCCGAAAGTGATGCATGGAAGGGCAAAACCAGAGTGCAATTGTTAACAGTATTAAGTGAAAACTGTTTACATTAATCTGAATCATCGAATCCCAGGATGTGTATTTTGTGCTCTGTTATTTATTCTGGTAACAGGCTTATATTGGATTAGCCGTATGTTTGTATTCTGGGATGTTTTGAAGGTATACTTACAGATTTGTGTCCAGAAGTCATTACTGGTCATGATATTGAGATCTCTTTCCCATTTATCAATTAGAAATTATACGCACAAGTCAAAACAGGTCAAGATTTTGTATAACTTTGAGAGAGGTTTGGAAGCACTTGCCAATTTGTTGATCTATTTCAGCAGCGGGGAAACTAGAGGGGGTTGTGTGATATATTGATTTTGGCTCGAATTGCACTTTTGTTAGGATATATTGTAGATATTGTTCAACCTCAAAACCAAACCTCTGGATTAACTCTTGAAAGCTGCAAATTCTTTCTAATGTCATTTGTTAATAGTCTTGTTCTAATCAGTTGACGCTCCATTAAGCCATATTCATTATTAATGGGCCAAATTCGTTCAGTTTTTATTCTGTGACACTGTCTGATCTTGCTGCTTAGTCAGTCTAATTCTTAACTGTTTATTTCCAGTTCTAAACCCAAACCTGTAGCTCCCACAGACCACAGCGCTCTCAAAGACCATTATTGTCAATTTCACAAAAGGTCAAAGAGTTACTGACCACACAGCACACTGAAGTACCATCCTAATAACATAGCAACAACTTATATTTACAACTTCAGCTGAGTACAATGGTGACATATTGACACAGGTATGCTAATGAAGTTAAACTGATGTGATTTATCTGTCCCCGGTGTAGAGTCTCTAAGCATTCAAATGGTACCAAATAATGAGGGAACTTCCTTCAGTGGTCGGCAAAGATGTTTTATAGGATAAGGACGGCCATTAGGCTACAAACATATGGAAAACCACTCAGGGGTTACTTAGCTAACACACCAAGCTGAGGAAAAGTGAAGGAGAAGTTCAGGGTCAAAACAATGGGAAACGTTCCGTGTTCCTGTTCGCTAACTGCAGTGGGGAAGCGCCATCTTGAAGAACTAATAACATTTCCTTACACTGAAGGACTGAGTCAGTTCAAAGATCTCCCATGTGATCAGTCCATTACGTTTTGGATCTATACCACTGAGTGTATGTTCATGCACTACTATTAGAGCCCATCAATGGGCCAGTATATATTGGGTGGGTAACACAATGGCAACTCATTCTCAAAAACAACAACAAGAGGTTGTGATTCTTTAGGTTAGTCACCATGTGAAATATTTAAGCATCTTGTGTTTAAATATTGTATTGTAGTGTATGTAAAAGTTGACCTACAGATTTTAAAAAATCAAATGTTGCTTATATAGTTCATGTTGTTCTTCATAAATAAGTAGTATAGCACATACACTTAGAAAAAAAGATTCCTAAAAGGTTCTTTTTCGGACTGTAGGGTTCCATAAAGAACCTTACATCTGTTGCCCAGTAGGTTCTTTGTAGTGGCAATGGGTTCTACACACTATTAGAAGGTAAGAAAGAAATGGTTCTTTTAAGAACCTTTGACTAAAAGGTGGAACTGCTGCACATAACCTTTTTGGAACCTTTATTTTTTAAGAAGATATAGCTCTCAGATCTTATTCACATACTACTATCTGGGCTGGATGTCAGTGAACAAACACCATTAATTGTGTCACTGCAGGTTTGAGTGTGGATTCTGTAAGACCAAATGAGTTTTCAAGCTTAAGACACTGCTGCTTAATGGCAGCTATTTTGTTGACCTTCCTTTTTTTGCATCTGAGATGTCTCATACAGGAAGCAATGCACAAGAAATATTCTCCGTACGTCTTATACTTATTAAATAATATACGATACAAAACACACAATAATTTACAGCAGCCATGGTTTCATAAACAGTCATTTATAACCTACTAAAAATTTAGTACTTGTCTCCTGGATGTAATGCACGCCTCTTATGATTTAATAAAACATATTTAATTTATATACTACTGCCTACACGACATCAAAAGCTCAGGGCTTTAATGCAATAAAACTTTACAGAGGTTTCACTGACCCATTAGGGTGCTATGACAACTCTTTCCCTCCTATTTCATGTGTTTAATTTGGTTGGTTCATGTTCGTTTCCCTCCTCCGCCAGCGTACGGCTCCCCGGAGAGAAGCAAGCAACTCTCAGAGAAGGGAGATGGAAGATAGGGAGGAGCAGGTTGATCTCCTGCCGAGATGTTGGATCAAATCTTCTGTTTTTATGTTTCCTCAGGTGAATAAGGACATTCAGCCTAAAATTCATGTGAAAGTGCTCCGCTCGCTGGCCCGTGGATCCATCTGTCTCAGTAACACGGTCAGAACGTCTGTCGTAAAGTTACCATGACCGTGCAGTTTTAAAGAAGGATGCCCAGCCAAGTCGACCACATCATTAGTGTCACCTGTGGCACAGTGGAGTGTTTCTGAATGGAAATGCCCTTTGTGGTAATATAAGAGAGTTTTTGCTTGATGCCACTGGGCAACAACTGGGCAAGCAGCCCTTACTCTTTAAAACAACAGCTCGTTTTTCCCTCCAGTTGTCAGAAGTGTTTTACCCATGATCCCGTGTTCTTTCCCCTCGCTGGCGAAACCTAATTTTTTATTTTGTACCAAATCCGGGATTTGCATTAGAGTTTCCGTGTTTGTAATGCTTATACTGTCTCCTAGCAATTATTAATGACATTATTAATAACTTTGGGGGAAAACCTGATCACTTCTCCAGCAGTGAAATAATACCAAAGAACTGCGCGGTGACCCCCGGGAATTCTGGGAAACAGTGTTCTCCAGTGATGTTCGAGTCATTGCCACAACATTCATTATTCCTTGGGAGGAAAAGTCTGCGGAAAGCTCCGAATGGCAAATTTGCCCCCGGGGAGCCAAAGGTCTGCCAAGCCCTATCCGTAGCCTAGCGTGCGTGCCCTCGGCCTCCGCCGATCCGGTCTTCCACGTGACGGATGCGTCGATGCTGACGCTAACTGCAGAGTAAAGGAAACCTCCCATACTTTAGAGAGACATGTCATCGCTCAGCTCTTCTGGCTGTTTACTCAAGAGACGTACACATTGAAAGAGCAGCTTCAGAACAGCAGGAGCGACTGTGTCAATGAAGGCTGGGATGGCAGGAACCATTAGCATGTGGGTGGCAGTAATATTAATACACACACACACCTCTCTTGGTGTACAGTGTGTTTGAGTTTCAGTGGCAAAGTAAACCTAACATGCCCTACGTATAATACCCCTCTCCAATTCAGCGACCGATCCCCTTTGAAGTGTTTATCTGAGACTAAAGTAGGAGAGACTCTCGTCTGGCCTCCATGATGAGTGTTGGAATTTACGACAGTGTTTAGAAATCATTTCCAGGGAGCGGAGAACATAATGGTCTTAAAGTACCCCGTCTGTTTAACATTCTGCTCCGCTGCTTGGATGATTCCAAGATCTGATGAAGGATTCCATTCAGAATTAATTAACAATATACTTTACAAACCACTGACTTCATTTCCATCCATTGCGTGGATGAGAGTTTAGGACATTTATCATAGTCCTGTAAACAATGGGTAAATACGTCATTTGCACCCTTTTGGGGTTGATATTAATGAAATAATTCACCAAAAAATGAAAGGTTTGTCATTATTTATTCATTCTGTATTATTTTCTTTCTTCTGCAGAACATGAAAGGAGATCTTAAGTAGGATGTCTGAGCTTCTGTTCCAAGTCTTCTGTAGCAATCTGATAGCTTTTTGTGAAGAACAGGCCAAAACTTCCCCTCTCCAAGATTTTGTCCCCTCTGCCAAAGCTCTCAGATCTCTTGTGCTCGAGTGTTCGGTTCTAAAATGGCATTCGAAATCATGTTTGCTAAATACCAAAGGCTATCCCAGCTAACCGGTTTAGGTTGTAAGAATGTTTCCATAACGTTTTCATTAAGTAACAAAAATGTTCAAAAGTTCTAGCAACGTTCAAAACATCCAGATTTTTGTATGTTGTGTTATCATTATTGTTATAAAACGTCACTTTTTTTTAATTCCATGAATTCTATGAAAAATTCCATTAACAATTTAAGAATAATAATTTTGATAAATTATATATAATGTTAACAACATGTACTATTAGCGTTATTGTGAGAATGTCAATGTCTTCCGTGTTAGCTGGGATCTTGTGTCACGTGACTGATTGTGTGGCATGGGTAAAAAAAACCGTGAACACAAAAGAGAATTCAGAGCTATGGATTATATTTTTATTTTGGGTCGTTTCTTACATAAAGCAACGTATGACTTCATCAACATCTGCTGTATGAAAATAAAATGCCGAACATCTGATTTTATGTCTCACGCAAAACAGAAAATAAGAGGGTTAGGGAGAGGATTATGGATCTATTAAGGAATTTGTTGCATTAACACAAAAAACTGCAAATGTAAAAAGTTTGTTTGAAGTGGGCATGCCAGAAGTCTGGACAGACACAAGAGAGAGTATCAGATGAACAGAAAGTCTGAGGGTACAGGAAATGTGCTGGATATTTAGACTTCTGGTTGGGTGTTCCGGGTTTCTGACATCACAACACTGATACGATGACTCAGTCTAGACGGAACACTTCAAAGATGTTCAGAGTTTATCATTGCTTCTGAATTCACTTCCTTTTCAGACAGCCCTCACACTTCAAATGTCTCATCACACACACACATACACACACAAACACAGGCAAAACCAAGCTAATAAGAAAATGTTCTCAGAACATTGGCTAACAAACTCTAAAAGTGCCATCAAAGTTACCAAAATTTTTATTGGTTCATGGTGTGGTAAATGCAATGCTAGTAGCTAGGGAAACGTTCTTGCAACCTAAAATTGTTAGCTGGGTTAAACTTATAAAACGTAGCTCAGTTCATTTCTAAACCTAGTCAGTTTCTGTAGAATGAATCATACTTTACTTTATTCACACTCACCAGACAGCACATGGAAGCTCCTGTGATCTTCAGCAGTAAAAACTAGGTCATTTTGACATCAGACAAGAGAGAAAGCTTTTGGGCTTGACATCCTGTGCTCGCTATGAACTATTGCTAACTGTAATAGTTTTAAATGTGAAGATCTTAACATTCTTAATTTCAAGAGTCTTAATGTGAAGAGTCTTAATTTAATAAGTCAATAATTAAGGAAAAATAAACAGTGTATGGGTTTGGGTCAACATTAGGGTGAGTAATTAATGACAGAATCGTAATTTTTGATTGAATTATTCTTTTCCCTCGATGTCTTTTGTCTTCTGTCAGTGTCTCTTTATATCTCCCCTTTGCTCTGCTGTCTTCAGGGATCCAGTCTTCAGATTACATCCTGATCATCTGTGATCTAACAGGAGACAATCAGTGCACAATGGAAAGTCTAAAATAGAAATTCTAAAATAGAATCTTGTATCCCGGTTCACTGATATCAGGATATTTTTCCTTGGCTCTGTCCAAAGCTCTCAGATATTCCTTATTTATGAGTTCCATCTGAAAACGCATAAATGTCACAAATGGTTGATTTCACCAATCAGACCTAAAGTAAATAAAGCCCAAAGTTCAAGTTGAACTGAAAACAGGCTAATAGGAGATGGCATGGCGTGCCACATGGCACAGAGAGAAGCTCTCTCTGCAGATGTGTGCAATAGACTCTGTGTGCCTGTGTGTGTGTGTATCTGAGCACATGTTCTTTGTGAGGGGTTAGGAGTGTGTTTATGAATGTCTGTTTGTGTCCCAGTGTTTGTATGAGTGTGTTTATTCATGTTTGTGTGTGTCTGAGTGTTAGTATGAATGTGTTTATGTGTAGAATGCTTTTATGCTTGTGTGTGTGTGTGTTTGTTTTCGCCCTGTTCCCAAAGGAACTGTCTTCTATTTCCCCATTAAAGATAAAGCAGGAACAGTTTAATGCCTCAAAGGTGCAGATGGTAAAGATTTTGTGCTGGCCACTCAAATAAACCAGTCAAGTCTACATTTCCTGACAAGGAATGCTGGGATAGGACAGGTTTCTGCCTGTTCCCGCCCTGTGCTGCTCTCCGCCCAATCGCTGCAAGATCGGAGCATCAGGGCCCGCTTTGGCAGGAACCAAGGCACTAATGAAATAAAACAGCCGTCATGGCAGCTGAAATTTGCACATCCGACATTATTCATGGATAAAAGTCTAAGGGAGACGAATATTTACTAGGCCTTATTTCTTGTTTAAAACAGTTCTCTCCTGTGCTGTACCTTTAAGAAATACTGCATTCACGTATTTCAGCAGAATGTATGGTTGGATCAGTATGAATTTGATAATATGTGACAGAAGCTTAAGAATTTGACTACATGACACTGTCTCACACACAAACACACACAGATTCCAGTTTTTTGTGTGCTGGCTGGCAGGGGTCTTTAGGCGTAATTGTACTTAAATATTAAGACGCATTAATGTCATTGCACCACAAATACATCCTCACATATGTGGTTTACAGGGACATTCTATATGTGTAATGATTTTTATACTGAGTGAAGTCTCTATCCCCTTCCCCTAACCCCACCCCTAAACCTATCTCTCACCAAAACCTCATATACCAGTACACACACACACTTACATTAGACACTGAATTAATCTGGATTGTTTATCAGTGTTGGGAAGTGCCTAAAACATTATAAAAACAACATAGCTGTTCCCTTAACAGGCTGCCTTTTTCAAAGAGAGAACCCTGTACAAAAAATGGCTTGGTGCAAACGTTTTAGGCACATTAGATACATACATATATTAGATACCAAAACATACATAAATAGTAATGAATAAGAAATGTAATATACCTTTTATATATTTGATTTATTACAGCTTATGAAAAAACATTGTTAGTCAAGATTAGTATTTCCTATTGACGCATCAAATGTGGGTTACATATACTGTAAATAAACATGTTATTAAACAACTATTTTTGGTGAAGCATGTTAATGTGTTAAAGACTTTTGCACACTTTTTATGTCTGCATGTTGTGTATTGCACAAGCAGCTCTATAACTGGCCGAACCTACGCACTAATCAAACACACCGCACTGTAAAAAAAACTTTGCAGCCTTAAATTTAGTTTAAGTTTATTTAGCTTGGCTTTACAAGTCATTTCAACTTGATATTTTAAATCCTGACTGGTGTAACTTAAGTTAAGCAAATTTACAACTATTTTTAACAAGTTACAGCAAGTGAAGACCAGTCAAAAGGCAGCAAAGTTTTTTTACCGTTTTTTAAAGTTTTTTTTTACAGTGTATGTCTGAAAATGCACAACGCAAATACAAACGATTTGTTAACTATTTTGTTGACTAATCATTTGTAATGTTGCTAACTATTTTGAAGGGAGTAGACTTTGTTTTAGCTGTGTTAAATTAAACTGTTAGTAGCCTTGTAGCTTTTCAAACAGCAGTTTCAAAGTAGCTGCCCAAACACTGGCCTGCCTTCAACCTGCGGGGCCAAAACTGAAACAAACGCCGTTTCAGAATGCCTCATTTTCTTGTTATGAAATTCCTTTGCCATCATGTTTTCTAAAGTAAACCAACCCAGGGCTGTTTCTCTGCTTGATTCCAGCAGATGAACAGAAGATACTGGCTCCTGTCGCTCTCATGCACTGTTCTTTCCTGGCAGGTCTCTCTCAATGATCTTGGCTTTTGGTTACTCGACCTCCTCATGTGACTTCTGTATGTGGAGAAACCCCTCCATGTATCTGCTGAAAAATGTGTGTTCAAACAACGGACGCTTGTAAGGAGCAGCCTCAGCCTACAGAACCACAGTGCACGGAAACAGGACACCCACAACGAAAAACAAACACCCAATGCCTGGAAGGAATATCAGTTGCATCTTTATATCTTCTTTTCCTTCATTCGGAATTCTCTCTCTCCGCTGATGGGCGTGCAAGTGTTTAGGAGAAGCCACAAGGGCTGAATGTAGCCCTGCAGCTACTCTCCCCATAGAGAGAGAGATAGAGAGAGCGTTTCTGTTCCTCCCACTGTTTGCTTGTGTGTATTCCTGCTCTGTTACCTTCTCATGGGTAAGAGAGGGATAATAGAGGCTGAAAAGAGCAGAAACACTCCTGTGAGATTTCAGCCAGATTCACTTCTCATCCTTTGCTCCGGGCTGAACACAAATCCAGCAAATGAAAATCAGGCTTTGATCAGGCTTTCACTCATATACAATGGTTTGGATTCTTAACGTTTGATTACAGACGTCGCAAAGGAAAACAAGTTAATATATAAACTCATTTAGTCCCGCTGCTCGACAGCTGAAATCCTCCTGCTGACTACTTATATAAACAGATTTTTGAGATAGACGTGAAAGCTTTGCCTCACTGATTGGTCAAACAATTCCACTAGCCTGTCTACATATTCCTAACAAAAACGTACTGTTGACGTAACACGTTTAGTGATGAGTCTTGATGGTTATACTGTGCTTTAATAAATATTGTGGTACAGAATGATTACCATACTCAATGGTATAGTCCAGGTAAACTAAATAACTTTAAACCTGCCTACGTTTGGTCTCTCAGACTGTACGAGCTGGTGTTCAGCTGGTTATATTATAATAAATATTTTATACATTATACATGCACAAGTAATACACATTAAAGTAAAAAAATCATCTGTCTTCTATCCCAGAATGCCACAGTAAGTACATGCAGAGATGCAGTTGGTGTGATGCTGTGTGTTTGTGAGGCAGACGTCCAGGAACAGCAGCACGTGGGGGGTGCTGTAATCGGTTGCCAAGCACAGCACAGAGAAGGAAGGTCCACAGCGACAGGCCAACCGCGGTGTGTTGCCTCCAGCTGGGCCGTGTCACAGCGGGTGTACGTATAAGAGTTTGAATATAAGTGATGTTGCATTTGTTCATGTGCCTTTCTACGTGTGTCTGTTTTCTGTAGTTCTCTGGCCGTGTTACATGGACCACAGACACCAGAGCTATAGGTCAGTGCTGGGACAGTGTCGTGTGTGTGTGTGTTTGGTGAGTAATTTTGCAGGGTAGGATTCTTTTCCTCTATTACAGATGACCGAGCCATCCAACAGTGTGTTTGAATGTGTGTGTGTGTGTGTGTGTCACAGTCTTGACTGGAGATATTTTTCTTTTATCATACAGTAGCTTGACTTAAAGAACACGGGTCAAAGGTCAATGACTATCCGGAGAAACTCTATTTAACTGCTCTGCTGTAAAACGAACAGGCCATTTTTTACTGAATTTACAAAGGTTCTCAGTGGACACGCCAAACCAGCAAAGATCAGGGTCCAGATTCACGAAAATATTTGCAGGACTTAAAAACAATTCTGAAGATTCATTATAAATAATTTGTACGAATGTTCACAAAGTGTAAAGTTTTCTAAGAGCATTGTAATCTTTTTCTTACAAAACCCCTGCTGATAAGGACACAACGAGTTAAAAAAAAGGTTCTGAGATGCTTGTTACTGTTTTTTTTATTTATTATTTAAGCATGTCATACGTTAGTCGAACTTCAACACAAACTGTTTAATTTCTCGGAAATGCTTTGTGTTTGCTTTTCGATCCACCCATTATGAACCTGTTGGCCACAAAAATGTCCTCTTGTGATTTCAAGCATATTTGTGAGTATGTGACTAAACCAAAAGTATTATTCTTTCTCTAAGTGAGAATTTTCAATACCACAGATACTCTGTAACTATTTATGTAAACATCAGCTGCCTATTTAATATGTCAATCTGGAATGAAACCTGTGATGAATCTCATTATGAGGAATTCCTGCTTCAGCCTGACTCCTTGATCTAAACTATGGTTATTATACTATTTTTAGCTTTATTACTCAGAGTACTTTATCTATCGCTGTAAATGTAGCACCTGCCTATCTTTTACAACATTACAATACAGATATGTTAGAATGCAAATGTTTTAATTGGCTGAAGTCCATAAAGGTGTTCTCTCTGGCAGTATAGACGCTCACCTCAACAGTATAAAGTTCAAACACAGCCCACCAGGGGGCACTGTTGGTGCTGTCCCTCCAACAAGAAGTCATTCAATAATCTTTTAATACCAGAGTTATTAAATATGCATCATTAATCTTTATTACAATGACTACCTGCTTTGACCCGTCCTACTCAACATTATCTACACATTCGACTCATCTGCTGTGTGGAACCAGTCAGCAATGCTCTTTAAAAGCTCCTTTAATGAAGTGTGTTTAGTGGTTTGTAAGTAAAGCAGAGGGAGAGACTCAGAAACAGAGACTTGTGTGTGTGGGTATTTGTAAGGGGTGAAGTGAAGTTTTATAGAGTTGGCCGAGGGAGAAAGATGCTGTTTGGTGAGGTTTTATGTGGTGTGTTCTGGGTACCCGCGAGGTCAGCGCTCTGTGTGCTAACACACACCACAACTCTGCTGGTGATGTCATCAGCGGAAGCTGATCCTTTTGCGTGTTTCATTATGTTTTTTACGACTTTATTTACATTTACATTTATGCCAGATGCCTTTTACCGAAGAGGCTTACCCAGCTAACAGGGAACGCTCTTAAAATGTTAGTTAACGTTCCCTGAAAGTTTGCTCAATGTTGTCAAAAACCTTCTTGCATTAACATTAGTAGGGCTTTTTATATATTATATAAACATTAAAAGCAATATCTTTAATTACTTAGAGGAACGTTTTAAAAGCACTACAGAATTAAAAATTGTTTGAATAAGGTTCTTGTTTCTTAATGGTACGCTACAACCTAGAATTGTTAGCTGAGTACATATAGTGTATAAGATATTATGAGAGCAGATCTAACCAAAGACTGAAGATCTGATCGCTATTTAATCCTAACCACACACAATCAGAACAGTGATGTATAGCATTACGCATAATCAAACACTTAGACAACAGCCATCGAGCAGGTCAAGCGGAGTCTGTTGACAGACCTTATCTGCGTTCTTAAGAGCAGCTCTTCAGCAGGCTATTGAATGCTGTTCCCTCCCTCACCACCTCACCAAAGATCTAAAACAGAACCACGCTCCATCAAAATCTTAACAAAGACTATTTTATCTCCCTTTGTAGCCTAATCATGTCACTGCTTTGAAGTCACAACAAACTGTGGCTATTTACAGAGCAGTAACCAGCATTGATTCCTCTACCAAATGTACTTAATTTTCCCCTCGCTCGCCGGGCGGCCAAGCTGCATTTTCACCCCTGTAAAATCAGAGAGGGGATTATTTTTATATTTTTTAATTGTACTTCAGATCGCTTTGAAAAATGGCGTCTTATGATTAAAAAGTCATACTTGCAGCTGTGGTTGTGAGTCTGGAAGGTAAAAATCCATTATGAGGAATGCAGCTTGGCCAGAGAGCCGGTGTTTTCCTGCTGGGAAGCTGCAGGGAGAGTTTTGGAGCCTCTGGCATTATGGGGGTCCTGTGAGTGAGCGTTTAGTAAACGTTCTGCCATAATTTTGTTATGGTGCCATGGAGGCTAATATTCAGCTTGCTGCAGTCGCTCTTGCTGGTTTAATGCATTCATCAAGAGTTTGTGTGATTTTTTTCACACGCAAATCACGCTCTAAACCCCCACAGCACTGGAGCTAAAGCCTCTCTGATGCCCAGCCAGAAGCTGCTAATGGCTCTGTTCTTCACAACAGTGCTGTATTTCATACACGACACAGTGGATGACAATAGCAGTTCTCTGCAAAAAATGATGTACAAAATACTTAAAACATGACCAAGGGAACATCAGAAACATTCCGTTTATTCCTGTATGATTCAGGTGCTTTCCACTCTTACCACAGTGGGGCTGCAGTTTACACAGCTAACAGGGAACATTCTCAGAACACTGGCCAACATTCTCTAAAAGTTCTCTCAATGTTATCTCTTAAACTTTCTTGCAGTTTCTGTAGAAGTTTTTATATAAATGTTATAGAATGTTACATAGAATGTTATACACACTCGGCGACCATCTTTTGAAATGCCTCTGGGCAGCATTGGGGACAGACAGATATCTTTAAATTCGCTGGCTAGGGTAATAATTAAACAATATATTACCGACCAACTATTACACCTGACATCAACTGTACAATTTATTCTGTTTCTTAAGCTCAAAATTTGCTATAAAAGCAACTATTTTGATCACTTTAGATACTGTGCATGAACAGTCAGATCCCTCACAACATTATGTACAGAGTCCATCCCTCAGAGAATGTTACTGTATAGTGAATAACGAGTTGCTCTTTCTACTAGTAGGCGGGACTTCCTTCGGTACAGCAGCCATATTGAGCACTACGGTTTCTGCCATTTATAGTAATAGAACTCAGGCATCTTGTTAATTCTATAATCTTTGTATCTGACCCTGTGCTTACCTCACTGCTCAGAGTCTTTTGAGATGCTGGGAGAGGGGCCTGTGGTCTGTGCACTGCCTCGCTGAGAGCTGGGCTTCATCCTGACAAGCTGGGAAGGGGAACAACAGCAGACTTTGCCCAGAATTGGTGCTTCTGACTTAGCTTGACTTTCAGGGCAACACCCCTCATCTGAAACCCTCCAGAGAGATCAGGGTGTTTCTCACTCGTAAAAAATGTGAGACCATAAAGTGGCAGAGCATTCAGCACAGTAAAGCCAAACCACCACACAGCCAGAGAAACCAAATCAAGTCCAGTACAAAGAAACAAACTGTCAACTCAATTCGGAGGTTGTTTGAATCGCTCATTAGAACAAACAGTTCCCAAAATCCTGAATGCTGTTTGTAACTAAAATGCATAATCGGAAAACTTTATTTAGGATTTTGTATTTCAAACAATTTTGACGTCTCTTAAATTGGTTTACAAGAAAGCAACATTCAAACTGATTGAGAGTTTACAAGCAGTAAGCACATCTTTCTGTCGGACTTCAGGTTAAGTTCTTCTCTCTCTTTGTCTTTGTCTTTACGTGAGGTTTGGTTGCCCGGGTGATGTCATTTAGCACGTAGCTGAGTGATGGATGTGAGAGATAATGTATATTAAGCATGTCCAGCTCCTTGGAAAAATGAGAGAAAAAGAAAGAGGAAAAAAATGGAGAGCGAGTGTTTGAACCGCAGCCCAACAGGATGAGGAAAGTCCCTGCGTAGCATCAACACCAGCCCTCCTGAAATGAACCGTGTCACTACGTAGCTGTACAAAACAAAGCACAGCACAACATGGGAAATGAGCAGGAGAGGAGAGAGACTCCATCCCTGAAACTGTCATTCAGCATTTATTAGCCATATCTGTCATGTAATCACCCTCAAGAAAGGAGAACATCATCTGTCTTTTCATTGTTCTGATTTGTGTTGGCAGAGGTCAGAGGTTACAAGAGCTCCAGCGTTTGTTTCTGTTTTCAATCTCCTAAACTCCAAGCAACCATGAAACTGAAAAGTGCTGCTTTTGTCATATTTTGATAAATGTGTCCGTTTAATCCAATCATAAAGCATATCTGGTTAAAAGTCAATCGTTACATTTAAACACACTTAACATGCGTGTGCATCTCTAAAGCAATAATTCATTTTTCTGATGTCATGTAAGTACCATGTTTAGTACCAAAGAAGTCTAACTAACTAATCTAGATAATGTTATTTTAACTTGGATTTATCCAGCATGTGTACAGAAGACTTTAACTGGTTGCAAAAACTCGCTGTAGCTTGATAATGACGACATACATGAAAAATATGTTTATGTTTATAAAAGATTCTTCACACCAATGCTATAGAAGAACCATTTTTAGTTTCCCAAAGTACCGTTTAGTTAAAGGCCCCTAAAGAAACATCTCTTTCTTTTCTTTTATAGTCTAAAAAAACCTTTATCCACTAAAAGGAACCGTGAAACAGAGTACCACAGATGTTAAGGGCTCTTTTTGGAACCATACAGCCAAACATGGTTCTTTTATGACACTGTGAGGAACTTTTTTAAAAGTGTATGCAAATGTACTGAATGATACAGTTCTTCAAAATGCTGAGGTCTATAAATGACATTAGACAGACAGCAGAGACCAAAACCTAAAGCAACTGAATGTCAACTGAAAAGGTCACTGCTATAAAAGATTCAGGGATTCATCTGAGTGAGCCGGTCACCTGATGATACAGATGATACAGATGTAGAAGACTGCTAATGCTTGCTGAAGGGCCTAGAGAGGAGAACTCTGAGGTCTACCAGTTCAGAATCACCTCATTGCCGTATGAAGGAATGCTTTAATCTAGAAGAAACACCATTAATGGTGAAATCAGCAAACGCAGAGACACACAATCGGCAGAAAGAGGCAACGCCAAACCAGCCAAGCAATCAATCTTTCAAAGAAACAACTACAAGCAAATGAGAGTTCCTTTTTGAATCACAGCCTTTTTCTGCACTACACAGTAAAATAATGCATTTTAAATTTCCATTGACCTTCAGAGATTTATTTAGACAAACAAGACTTCGCTGATGGAAGATGCGTTTTACATTCCTTTGGCCTCTGGTCCAACAGTTGCCTTCAACAGATTGATTACAAAGACACTTGAAGATGCTGTCAACATCAACTCCTGCTTTTCAACATTTTAACACCCATGGGCTCCACTTTTTAAAACCGACACTGCCCAAGATTCATTTGAGTCTGGAGAACTATGTAGTAAGACCAAGTCTAAGAAATTGGACGTGTTTGTGAACAGATCTTCCAGTGTGCAGGCTACCATTCCAATCATGCGGTCTCAGTACTTCACTCTATTAAAAAACAGGGATTTCCTGAGAATGCTGAACAGGGTTGTGGTTTCAAAATAATGTTTTTACTGTCATTTGATGTTCAGTCTTTATATACTGTTAATCCACATTAAGTTAGCGTTTACCTATATGTACATTTTTTAGAAAAAAGATCTGACCAAACCCCTTTATTTCTGTTTTATATAGCTACACAAATAAATGAATTATTTCAGATTTAAAAATGCATATCTCTGCAGCAGTATGACTCTAGGCACTTGGATGTCTCCCAGTTTGTGAATTTGCAATTGCCTCCAACATGGCAAAGAGAAAGAGTCATTGTTAAAAAAAACATAATGCATTATATGGGCTGTAATGACCCTGCCAAATGAAAGAACAAATCATGATCAGAGTTTTTTGTTTTGTGAGAGACAGAGAACCTGCACACAATACATGTGGTATAAAATCAGTCTAAACAGGGAAAGCAAAGGAGAGCCAGATTGCTTTTCTGCTTCTAATTGTCCAATCTTGTCCACACACAAGTTCCTGTGTGAGAGAGAGAGATTTTGTTTAAATCTCGATCGCCACAGTTTCATAGTTCTGATCAGTTAAAATCTCATTCCCACAACACACAACAGCATGTTGGTATATGTGCTGAGTCTCAACTACAATTAAAATAGTTCCTTCAGCCAGCAAATGATTCCTCCGAATAAGTGACTCATTTGTCGGCCTTCACCAATAAAATCCTGGCATTTCATGTAGAAGGAATGAACTGAACAAATTCAACCACTGACCACTAATGACTCAGTTCTGAATCAGCAGCACTGGCAGCATAAAAACATCTGAATTTATTTCAAAGGGAACACACTCCTCGCCCAACAACTGGCCATTAAGCCACACCCATCCTTAGTTACTGTTGCTAACTTGGTCAGACTTCCCTATAAGCACTCGTGCTCTGCTGCTTGCGAACATAGGGAGACAAGCATTAGGTAACCCAGCAATCCTTTTTTACTAAACATTTCAGGCTGAAATGAGGAACTAAATTAATAAATAATAAAAAGGTAATGATAAAACAGGTTTTATACAATTAATACAATATCACAAGTAATAAGACGTGGGCCTTCTTAGTCTATAGCCTATAAATTGCTAGCAGTCTAGTTGGTGGAATGGTTAATAAAACTAGTTAACTAATTTGTCTTGAGGAAACTCCATACTATTATGCTGTTTTCAGTTCAACTAGTCCTGAATTAATGCATTTTTACAAGAGACTTTATGTATCTACATGCATAATCCTTTTTAATTTGACACACTTCAAAGTTTCAAGTGGTGGGACCCTCAGAAAACAGCACAACTATGCTGAGCAAACTGTGTAAGACCAGTAAATCACAGCACTCTTAGATTAATGATACAGAAGCTAAATCATAGATAAAATATCAAAACAATATCAAGACTCCAAATGTTTAAACTCACTAATCAACTAATGTGACTTCATCTGTTCGGACAGTGTCTCGTGTCAGCCGGAGAAACTGACATTAGGCGTGTCTGCAGTAAACGTGTGGCGCTCAGTCACTGTTTTATTTTGCACACTGTGTAAAATGTCCCCTCGCTGCACTTGGCTTCAGGAAAACAGGCTACTCGGCTTTGGAGGAGCAGGAGACACCCCATGTGTTTTTCCTGTGGCCAGTTGGCAGGGCTGCTGTGGAGGGGAGGAGGAGACCTGCTCTTAAATAGTCCCTGATCACGAAGCTGTTTTTTTACGGCAGGGTTGGACACCATTCAGTGGTGAAGCAGCGGTGCAGAAATGTACCCGCCATGGTTTTGGAGCCGTCCCAACGCACCTGCGAGCTCCCCCGTGGGCTTTGTGCTCTCTCACTGCCTCGTACTCCCTCTCTGTGTTTAAGAACGATGAGGTCATTAACTGGACAAGTGTGCATTGTTAAAAGGACAGCAATGCATGCACTGCTGATTATAACATCTGCCAAGCTAGTGGGGAACATTCTCAGAACATTGGCTAATGTTCTTTAAAGGTTCTCTTGAAGTTACTGTATCAAAATAACGTTCTTTCAGTAATGTTTGGAAAATGTTATATACTATATATAATTGTTATATACTTTATTTTTTAACAACAAAGTATTATACATAAAGATTAAAGTTATTAGTAAAATGTTTTTAAGATTAACAGAATTAAAAATGTTTACAATAATGTTAATACAATGTCAAAATTTCGAATGTCAACTTAGAACATTCAAAATAAAATTTTTAAAGCTTGAAAACATATTGGAAACATTCTTGCAAACCTAAATTGGTAGCTGGGTGCACGAAAAAGATAGAGAGAGCAAGAAAGAGAGACTGAGAGAGAGACTAAATCACATACAAAGATTGAAGAAGGAAAGATGCAGAACATGGGGTGTTTCAGAAATTCAAAAAAACACAGCAAAGTGCTTCTAACGCCTGCAGTGATTCTTCTGAGCAGCTGGTAATTGCCATATTTACTTAAATAACAAACAGCTGTCTCATTAACAGAGACATAATAAATGTGCGCTTTGGCAAGTCCTTGTGTTCTATGGCAGACTCGCACAATGACCACATCATTCACATGACATTAAAGTTATCAGTAGCAGACATTTATTTATTGTTGCGATACTAAGAGGTTTTTGAGAAAACACAGTTATGTTTATGAAATTTCGCAGCCGACGGTACGAGTAAAAAAAACGGATTCTAGATGCTGCCGTTTCTAAAAGCCTAGAAATTTGAAAAAATATCAAATCTTGTCAATTCTTTTAAAACAGGCCTACTCGCCAATAATTCATCCTCTCTGCCAAAACAAGAGTCTAAACTTTGCCTGCTATGTGCGCCTCTAAAAGAAAATAACTATCTGATTAAAAAATTTGGAAGGCATATGCACAAACAAGACTTCACAGAACCGGTTTGTTTTATATCAACATGTAATGACACAGATCATATGCAGCACACACATTTACATTCCTGTTAATATAAGAGCCAAAATAGCAAGCGCTCTCCTAATATATATCACATGTATATATTGTGGTGATTATTTGTATTTTCTTATACACATGCCCTGAAACTCTGTTGCCTGTTAAAGATAGGGCTGGCAGTTTCAGAGAAGCTAGCAATAGCAAGCTAGCTTTAAAAGCATAAGATCCCTTCAGAGCGCTCTCCAAAGCCACGCCTTCTCCAACATATCAATGCATACATAAGTGAACAGGCAAGAAGGACATCCTATCATTGCATTAGGCCCGAATTCAATGATTTGAAGAACATTTCATGGTCCTGCAGCCTTCCACAGATGATATATATTTCTGTAAACAAATTTAGATCACTTAGTGATTGTTACCAGGATGTGAAGAGACTTTGGACCAGCATAACAAAAAATGTTTCAGGAAAAACACCTTCTCTACCTTTAACAACTACGCATCCTTACTGAAAGTACATACAAGCCTCTCTGGCTCTCTACAGGTGCCACTAGGCCTGGATTTAAACCAGACACATGGACAGAGTCACTTCATAAGAATATATAATGGCAATGCCATTGACTAGTTGAGTTCTCTGTGGTGCACCACTTATTGCCATTAGTTCCCAGTTCCTTAAGGTTTAAGAGCCTCATTTTGTACATTCTCAAATGCCTTTTATCCATTAAGTGAGGCTTTTGAACAGCCAAAACCTCCTCGCAGTGGTACAGTCACTTCCAATCACTTCTTCAAGCGCTGACCCTCACCCTCACATGCATCTGAGACCGACTCGCCTTCACTGCCTTGGGGGGGATAATGGCTCCTACAAGGCAGTTACTGTAATTGGCTTCTCCTACTTTCTCTGTGGCTTTCTGAACTCAGATTTATGTCACATTTCTACACTGGGTTGCTGGAGATTTCCATGACCGTATGGGAGAAACAGTTAAAACGCAGACAAACCACCAGGACAAACAGCCACCTTTGAGGTAATTGTTGGTGTTGGATGGCAGAGGCCGTCAGAAATGGTTTACGGGACTATGGAGTAGCCCGCAGAGTAGCTGTGCTAGCTTTGGATGCTCTTTCTGGAGCAATCATTTATCAGACTATCTTTACTGAGTTTACAGTAAACTATCTGCACTTATTTGTAATACAATTTTTTTACAGTACATTTTCCTGTAAGTGACATTACTGTATTTTAATGAAGTCAAAACATGGTTTCAGAGCAACAGCAGAAATACAAATTTAAATCTAATCAACAAATTCTTTGTTGTACAAGTTTTGTTTATGGGCTTTTGCCATACAAAAGCAGTTTTTTTGTCAGGAAAACACGCATTACCCACTTTGCCATTTGAAAACCTATGAAAACATTCCTCTGTTAGTTTGTTCATCCAGGCCTGGCGTGGGGCTGTCTGCTGCCTGACCAATTGAAACGTAGGAAGACATGTTGTGTACAAAGATAATGTACAAATGTCTTTGTAAGAACTAAACAGATCAATGCAGTTAAAACTTTTCTCAGCCAAAAACATTCTGAACAAAGGAAGTGACTAAGATACTGAAGAGGAGAAACAAGGAGTGAGTGTGAGATAATGAACAGATTGTGGGAAGGAGGCAGATAATGCTGAACAGATTAAGATGTTGAGCAGGTGACTCACTCGAGGGAGAGACCTGTGCTGGGCCATACTGAGGGCAATGGACAGACAGGAGGAGAAAGAAGGGATCAGGATGGAGTAACTTCATCCTCTGGTTCAGCTTCTACGTACTGAGGTCTGGCCAACAAGAAATGTGGTGGGGGAGAGATATACCATGAAGATCATGACCTTTAAGGTCAAAGGAGAGGTTAGATAAGACGGAATGCCGTACAGCATTATAAACAATGTCGGAGGACAGGGGAGAAGTACAGCTCTGAATACAAAAAGTGGCTCTAGAAGTAATTATACAGTTTAATTTGTACCGTGGAACGTAAGCAATTTACTAGCCAATTCATTCTGTAATCAGGTTCTGCCTGAGGTAGACTTACAGACACACTGTTCACATAATTGTATTAGATTAACTACAATTAAATTGCTACAATTTAACTACAGCTAAATTGCTGATAATAGTGCAGTTCTGAATTTATAATAAACCCAAACAGCAATATATCACTGACACATTAATGCCAACACACACACAGATACCTCAACCCAAGTCGTGCCTTTTCAACAGTTGTTAAGGGGAGAACTTAAGATTACATTCTGCCACTGTTTTCAGTAAACACAGAGGTAGACCCTGTAAATCACAATTTTGGGGGGAGGCTAAAATGAAACACTGGGGGTCGGAAACCCCTCCGACCATGATCTAGAATTGCCTGTGATGTGTGTTTAGCCATGTGGTTGGTTTGGCTATCTGAGACGCTAATTGTCTGTGACTACACATTTCTCCTCCGGCGCAGCAGTGATGCACGGAAGAGCAGGAGACCCTGGAGATGGGAGCAGAAGAAAGGAGAAACAGAGAGTGTGGAAAGAAAGAGGGATGAGCTTCTACATCAGGAGAATAATTATGTTCTGCTTGGGTTCTCCAGATCCAGGCACTATAATGAGCAGCTCCTCGGAGGAAGTGAGCTGAACACGTTTAAGTAAAATGCTGCGGATGCTCCTTCTCCTGGGGAAGATCATGCTTTTCATCTGTTTGACAGCAGGCTTGACCTCATTTTCAGGTCAGCGTGGAAAGCGCAGAGCGAGTGTTTGGAGGTCTCCGGGAGGCCCGGAGAGTTTCGCCCCGTTCCGGCAGAAAATAAAAAGGGCTTAAAACCTATTCTTCTCAGACAGCTCATCAGTATGTGACAGATCAACTTAGCAGAATTTAGCAAAGCAGGCGTGATAACGAACAGCATCTGTCGTGACACTGTATGTCTACTTGCTAATCAGAGACCTCAGTGGAGAGTGAACATAGCGCACAGAAGAGCGCATGATCTCATCACCCAACATACACAGAAGCACAAATTCATTTATGAACGGATCGATCAATCCACCAATAAATAGTTGTGGCAGAACACAGAATTTTTAGGTATAAATTGACTTTCAGATACAAAATATTGAATATAATATAAAGTCCCAGCTAACAGGCATTGTTCTTTGAAAGAACTTTCAAAGGACTTTAGCCAACGTTCTAAGTTCTTGCAGTAATGTTTGTACAATGTTCTTGCGGTAATGTTAGTAAAACACTAACATCATATATATAATCATATATATATTTTAAGTGGAGATATTCCATTCGATGATGTGGATCCCTGTTAAAAGAATTACCAGACTGGTCTGTAGGATGGACCACAGGGCAGTCGGAAAACATACGGTTTACTTTGTCCCTGAGGAGAGGACTTCAGCTCTTCCTCTTTTTTTCAAAGCACAGAAACGCTTCATTTAGACCGTCAATGGTGTGGCCTAAAGCGTAGAAATCAGACATAATGTGTTCCCTTAATCCTGGCATTAACAAACTCACGGGCACGGTCCCAAATCTATCTTACAGAGCACTTAATGTAGCAGAAAAGAGAGACAGAACAAGTACAGCAGGAAAAAGAGGAGTGAGGAGATTAATGAAAGTGAATTCACCGCAGGAATGGATTGTGAATGGATGCAGACACAGGTCAGTGTTCGGTAATAAGACACTCACATCCTCCCATCATTATGAACCAGAGCCAAGACACAGCAGGAGAGATGCATGAGCTTCTGTTTGGATGATTGTTTCCACGGAGACCATGTCCAAGTGAAAAAGGGAGGATGACCGTCTAAGACTAAGAGAAATGATACCCAGGCAGGAAGTCAGAATGTGAGGTTTCATTAAAAGTGCATTTGTTTAATTCTATCAGGATTAGCGTGCTTTTCAGAGACCCTAATAAATGGAAGGGAGAGTTTGGGAATCGCCCTGCAGCTTGGAGCTGAGCAGGAATAAGGCCGTGAACTGGGAAGTTTTGAGGTGTTTGGATTGTGAATGAGGCCGGAGATTTAATGAAGCAAATGCGGCACAGAGAACATTTGTTATTCGCTTTGATTAGCTTTCCATGACTTTCCATCATTCACTTATCACGTATCATAATTCACCGAATGACAAACCAAAATCCTGTCATCAATGATAAAAACAGATAATCCTGTCATTTTTCTTTTTTTCTCCGTTCAGGAAATCACTTGATATTTGACCAGCTAACACGTTTAGAACGTTAGACAATGTTGTCAGAAAAGTTCTCTCAGACGTAGCAAAAACTTGCGGTGATGTTCTAACTGCAGTAACATCAGTTGTGTTTTTAATGTTATATAACATTTACATCAAAATGTTATTCCTACGTAGTTAATAGAACGTTTTAAAACGTTATAAAAATCAATAATGTTATTATAATGTCTAAATAACTGGACGTTTTGAACATTTCTGGAACCTTCAGAAATATTTTTTTTTTACATTTTTGCTACTTAATGGAAACATTAGAGAACTTACTTACAATGTAAAACTGTTAGCTGGGAAGCCTGCATATGTTGATCAGGGGAGAAGAACCTTTGAGACATACGAGACCATGAACAGAGAACGTCTGAGAACATCTGAAACTACAGACCATGAACAGAGTCCAACAGGACCAGCACTAGAAGTACAGTAATGAACTCTCTACTCTTAACCCATGCAGCAGTTTCCTGCTCCAGACGATAAGTCACGCAGGTAAACCTGATTCTGTTCCAACTCTGGTCCCCAAAGCCTCATATTCCTGCTCTGACTCACAGTGTGTGTTTGAAGCTTTACGGCTGCAGCACTTGTAATGTACATTAGCCTAAAAGAGGTTGACCAGCGTCTCCCCTGAGAAACAGGCTGGAGATTCCGTCCCAAAACCGCTCGTAATGGACCCTCCGGCTAAATGTCTGGGATTCACCCGAGGAGAACGTGTTAGAGGAGGAGGACGGGTCCACAGAAGACCGTGCGCACACAAGGGCTGAGGTAAGAAAGATGTCAGGGCGACTCCCCAATGATAAAACTCTCGGGAAGCGGGGACTAAAATAAGCCGAGGTGGGTGGAAGGGTGAGGTGAAAAATCGGTGGATGTTAATAATTTCAGGTAATGTTTCAGGATCGTGTGGGAAACGCTGCCAAAAGCACAGTTTCCGTCCCCAGTGCAAAAGTGAGCGATTAAGACTATAAACGTTTTGCTATAGCTGAGGTGGATTCTGAATACAACAAACGCAGGTCACTGTACAGCGTGGAAAAGGTCTTGCAGTGAAGTTCAGTGGTCTGGTCTCAATAGAAACACACAAAACTTTAAGTTAAGCTAAAGTTTGCTACACTAACGACTAACCTAAAGTCGGTTTCAAACATTACATTTACATTTATCCAACTAACTGGTGCTTTTCTCCAAGGCAATCAACAATGCACTCAAGCGAAGTGTTTTATCAGCAGGTATGTGTTGCCTAAGAGTCGAACCCACGACCTGGCCTGAGCTAGCGTTATGCTTTATTAGTTGAGCTAGAGGAACAGAAACGAGTGTTTTGCCAAAAGAGTAGAGGAATATGTACGGTGTAAAATAAAATGAAAAGTCTAATGGTGCAAAATGTGTCGTAATGTTTATTTCTGAGTGCTTTTATAGACTCACTTATCTCAGCGTGATTCAGATCCTCCCCATAAAATCAAGATTCTGGAGGCTCATAAGATCCATGTGTACAGACTACAGGTGAAAACGCGAGTTTCAGAACACTCCCCAAGTGCACCGAGCATCCCAAACGCACTTTTTCCTAACAGTAATGTCAAAAAAGGCCCTAAAATGAAATATTCCAGGATCCTATCACCATCAATCACTATTATTTTAGGATCCTGCAAGGCATCAGAAAGCAAAACTATGTTACAGCGTATCACTAGGTCTTCCAGAGCAGATTTAATGTCACATGCAGCTGTCATCGTATTTTATGGCTTTGCTTAAATGTAAGCAAATATGTAAGATATGTAATTGTATAATGACCCTCAAACGCCCCATAAGGGTGAGAAAGCCCAGAACAGTGAGGCCCGCAAGCACACCAGTAAATTTACTCTGGCAGACACCTCTCAGATCCTGCTGTAAACACTCTCACCGCGTCCTCATGCCTTCACTGGCCCGAATAGTCGACTTCTGTTAGTATTCAAAATCAAAGCCCAGAGAAAACGTTCTGCTTTGAGTTTGGCAGTTCTGCTAAAATTCTGATCATACCACTGCAGAGCTTAAACTGTACCTGAGAAACTTCACATGCAATGCAGTCGGTACCCAGCTAACAATTTTAGGCTGAAAGAACATTTCTCTATTTTAATCTTTCCATGAGGTAACAAAAACATTAAAATGTTATTTTAATGTTCTAGAAACGTTCAAAACATCCAGTTCTTTAGTTGCTGTATTACATTATTCCCTTGTTAAGAACGTTCAAACTTCTATAACATTCTTAAAACGTTCCACAAACAATTTAAGAGTAACACTTTCGATATATAATGTAAAACTTCTGCTAACGTTGTTGCAAGAACGTTTTTGAGGACTTTTAGAGAACTTTAAGAGAACATTAACCAACATTATGAGAATGTTCCCTGTTAGCTGGGTATGCAGAACATACAGTAAGATTCTTTCCCAAAGGTTTTGTTGCTTTTTTTCTATAATTAATTATTCTCTGACCTAATTTCTAAATAAACAACACCACCACCAGTTAGCTGAACAGGCGATGCAGAATTGCTATTAAAAATAGAGTGAAAGAGAAAAAAAATGAATAGATTCCCCATATGGTTGCAATCAACCATCAAAATCTGAGGAAGGTCCGTTTTCCATTACTGAAAGGCAGCAAGGCCACAGGCGCTAAAGGGAGAGTGGAGAGGAGGCTTGGCTTGGAATGGAAGGCCATGGCAGGCTGACATCCTCTCAGTACTCAATGCTCATTTGGAACTAACCGGTCCCTCTGTAGTAGCTACTACTGTGTGAGTTGAAATGGGAGTCAGTGAGAGAGAGAGAGAAACAGCGAAAGAGAGTGAGTGAGTGAAAGCGAGTGAGCGAGTGAGTGAGTGAGTGAGCAAGAGAGAGCCAGAGAAAAAGAGAGCAAATGAACTGGTAATGCCTCCACCAGACTGGCAGATGAAGAGATGCTGGAAGTTTTATGACTTGGCTTTGGTGTTGATTTACAGTAAATGGGCGTCAAGACGGTGTCATTCCAGATAAAACGCTGAATATGAAGAAACGTTTGAAGGATTGCATTGTACCAGCTTGCGTCTCTGTTCAAACCTAAACATTTCAGATTTTAAAAGCGTTTGCATGTCATACCAATCAGTGCATGAGTTTCACTTAATCCCCCCCAAGTCCAATAAAAAATATCTTTAAATTATTCCAAATTCTTCAAGAGAGGTCTGAAAATGTGTTGCGGCGTGAACCGACTAGCTTATGAACAAGAGCAGTGCCAAACCTAAACTAATGTCACACTGACGTCTATACTTATTTGTAACATGAGCATGTTGTGTTTTTAATATACACATTACTTCTGACAGGACCAAACTAATGGATGAACAGGTATTCAGTGGGCGGGGCCATGCAGTACACCATATGTTGCGCTGATTTTTCTTTCTGATTATCAGAGTCAGATTATCATCCATTCTGTGTAGTGTTACAGGGAAGAATCTACACACACGCAAGCACATACACACTGTTGTGTAGCGATACACATAAAAGAGTTCCTCACATCGTGAACACTGCTGGGAGAGCGTCGTAAAACAGTGCAGAGAAATTCATGAGCCAGAGAAAGGGTGACACCATCATGATGAGAAAGCCAGAAAAGGGCTGTAGAAAGTGGCACTGTTACTGAGAGAGAGAGAGAGAGAGAGGGAGAGAGAGAGAGAGAGAGAAA
>JAZGTJ010006122.1:13254-25761 GCA_036877575.1 Botia almorhae | reverse complement strand
GCTAATTTAAATGCCAAGTTCCCTGCTGAGATCTTAATTGATGATTTGTGTCGCGGGACAAGCTGCCCAGGGGCAAAACTGCAAACACAAAATACTCCGGCTTTATTTGCATATTCCCCTACTCCACATTACGAGTAAATTACAATCTGAGCTTCTATACCGCGGGACCTGGAGCTCTTTCGGTCTAATCACTAATAAAATGACTCAGTCACCCTTAATGTGAGAAGCAAACTGAGCAAAAAAAAAGATTTTAAACCAATTGTGGTTCTTCCAGACGTCCATAAAGCTATTTAGAAAATTGTCCCTAATGTGTCATTTTAAAAGCCAACCTAATAATACGTCCATAGTGCCTACCATATAAACAACTGGTTTCGTACAGATCTCAGTATGGATGTCAGATCTTGCACAACTAACTGCACATGTCTGTTGAGAGTTAATGAGATGCAGTTTCCATCTTTGTACAGAATATTTCAAAACAAAGCAGCAGTAAATTAGAATTATTCATCAGCCGGTATTCTGAGATCTTGTTTGTTCTCATGTCAAGGTGGAGCTACATGAATCTACATGGTGCTCTGGTCCTCTATGCTACTTAGATGCATAGAGGCAGAGGTCTGTTGGTACAAGCTTCCACCGCTAAGCCTCTGCTGATCCTGATGTCTCTCAGAGGGGCACCGTCCTGTTATTGCCGTTGGATGGCCGCACGTTCAAACGACCTCGCTGTGCTTCTTTTATACCACATGACTGCTCACAGCCAGGCACGGCGGTCAAAATTCCCTCCTGGAACCTGAAGGTAGAGGAAGATTTGCTTGATTTACGCTTTGAGTGAAGCGCTGGAGGCACGTAACAAACAGCCGTAGCTCACATCACAGACTGCTGTATTCACAGTGGTGTTGTGGAGATCTATTGAGATGTGGCATGAAGATACACTGGAACTCCCAATGTTGATGTTGGTTAGATTTATGGGACATCGTAGACAGACTTGTAATCAGCAGCATTCAGAATGAAGTAATGTCTGCTGTAAACAAATGGGATGAACTTGTCTCATAGCGTGCATGTCATCGCTTGTCATGCTCTTAAATAGATGTGGTCTAATGATAAACGACCTGAAGGAAATCTGTCCTTGGCTGTCCTGACCTCCTGTATCTGTCTGTATCTGCCACATACATTATAGTTGTACTATTACAATAATTAGTTTTCCTACTGTAGTATTATAGTTGACTTTTAATAATTTACATATATAAATAGGAATATATAGTATATAAATTTAAACATTATACGTATGTCAATATATAAATTGTATAAATATATAGTATAAGCATATACACAATAAGTCTACTTTTTTGTCCTAAAAAGATTTAGATACATTTTATCCCCTTCCCTGGGACTGGAACCACTAACTTCAGTGTTTCAGAATCATGCGCTTCCAGTCGAAGTACAGAAACTGGATAAACTTGTATAAATCAAATGTCATTAACACTATATTCTACAGTGTCTGTTACACGTTACATGTACTTACTATAGTAGTAACACGTAATTATGCATAACTAAATGCGTTTAACCCAAATCGTATTTCTAACTTTAACCCTATAGTAAGAACACATTGTTAATTAATATCACTCAATATAATAATACTATAACAAAGACACTTTCAAATAAAGTGTTACTAAAATATCTATTAGTTAAATTATCTTTTAAAATAAAAATGTCATTTATAAAGTAACATCTCTTGCAGGGCAATAATAATACAATTTTGTAATAATAATAATAATCTTGTGCAAGAGACAAACTCGTTTATAAGCACAAAAATAATTACTTTAGCAGGATCAAAAGCAGAGTGAAATTAGCAGCAGCTTATTATTCATTCTGTATTTAAAAACCCTGAACAAGTCTGTAAACCTCTGAGTGCCTTTGTTCTTATCTCTGGTGGAATGCTGATAATCCAAATAAATGTACTCAGCCTCACTAAGGGAAATACGAAGCCTTCCACCAAATCCTGAAATTATTATGCTTCTGAGTAGTTGCTCGGAACAGACAACGGTTGAAAATATTTTATTTGAATTCAGTTTGAGATCAAAGTGGACGTAAAAAACCCAAGACCAATTCATATCTTTTTTCCCTTCTAAATATATAAATATATGCATGAGTGTAATATAACTAGTCGAATTAAAATAACGTGCTGGAGGCAGGAGAGTGCTTGACTAAGGTTGAGAGAGAATGCTGTTTAATATTTCCTCTATTAGGCCGAATATGTGAATTGTAGTTCTCGCATGTTTAACACATTTCACAGGTTGGTGTCATTTGGCGCGACCGCAGAGAAATGGATGTTTAATATACTGTGTATGTTTCGTGTCCCTCTGTTCTCTGGGGTGCAGAGTTTTTATTGCAACTGAAATAGTGCATTGAATTCTCATCTATTACTGTAAAAGCCATCTTCTGTGAAAGTGGCAACTCGCTGCATCCCGTTTCAATGACATCATTCATAAAAGACGTTTTGATGTTTTTCCCCTATTCACACTTCCTGCTCTGTCCTCTTGAGCATTCAGACACAGGCCACCATTGATTCCGACCACCTGATTTCATTTGGACCTTTGACACTGGGCTATATCGGAGTTTCCTCTCTTGCCGATCTATTTGTGCATCTTTTGTCACATTTCGAACAGCACCTCCTGCATTTCCATCATCCTCTTTCAACCTAAGAGCCATTGAAAGACATTGATCGTTAGCTGCATGTGTGCAAAATGCCTGTAATGGCGTCAGTACATGGAAGAATCCGTTAACAGCATTGACTGAGTTATTTGCCTTTATTAAAGCATTGGAAAGGTTTTCCTTATATATAGACCCTGAGTGACTTCTGAATGGGCCCTAATTCACGCGCTTGAAAAGGATTATAAATGCATATCAATTCAGATAAGTGGAGCTGAGATTTATTTGCAGAATGGTGTATCTCCTGTAGTTTTATTGCTCTGTTACCTTGCAAATATGGTGAGGAGCAGGTTTTTTTGTGTTCTAATAAAATGCATTAGGACAGATCGGCCTCTGGGATATCATAAAGCACCTGGCTTTCTGATGGCTTTTGCCAGAATGTCTGATTTACGGCAGTGGTTTATTGTTATGAAAAATATGTCTCCACATTACTTCTTCAGGAGAAGCCAGTAATTTCATATGCAGCGTTTAGTCCGTTCAAAGCTGTAAAATGATTATGCTCTGTATTTTATAAATGTATAAAGATCTAAATATTAGATATTATGTTTGTTTTATGTGTATATATATGTGTGTGTGTGTGTGTGTGTGTGTGTGTTTGTGTGTATAATATAACATATATACATGTATTAGATATGTTATATTCATATTATATACTATGCATGTTATATACTATGTTAATTTGTTTGCCCTTTGCCTTTAAATTGATTTTAAAGAGCACTTTTGATACTTTGATAATGTGATTTATCATCAAAAGTACTGTAACCAAACGATGGCATTAATAATTCAAAGGCATGTTTCATTTTATACATGCAAAATAGTCAACAGTGGATGTCGAATTTCAGTAATAGAATTTCCTTAAATGATTCAATCTAAAAGGTTAAAAGTAATTCAAAAAGTAACTCAGTTTTTCTCAGTTCAGTGTTAAAAAAGTTGCTGCCTTTATTATTTATATATTTGTATATCTACTTGTTTTTTATTAGCCCAGCAGTGTGTGTTCATCAGTATATCTAAATTCTTCAGAGCTCAGAGCTGTTTAGCGCTGCTGCTGGGTGATATTTGATACATCAGTATAAGCCTTTTTCAAACACATGAGATTTCACATTGCACACACACACACACACACACACCAGCTGCTTTATTGGGTTTGTACAGTATGTGCAGACAGTTTTGGGAAAACCTCATGTCACTGCAGATTTAAGAGGCGGTTGCAGTCGCCACCAAAAGGCTTGAACAACATATTTTTGGCTTTCTAATGGTTGTTCCGACCACGCTGAACTGCATTCCGCTCTCTCCTGCTCTTGTTTGTTTTTAGGGGCCCCAGAAGGCATCGAGTTGTTTCCTTTCAAGTGGAGTGTAAACATATAAACGATTGCAGATTGAGAGGTTCTGTCTCTTATGTTTGAAAATATCTCAGGACATTAAACAATGTTTTATTCCCGAAGCAGTTACTTCACAATAAATGCGCACATTACTGCAGTATTTCCCAAGCTTCTTTGTCTTGTATTCCCCTCTCAGCCCCAACATTAGGATTCAAGTCCACTTTATCAACAGTAAACCAGAAATGTGTTTTTTGACAGCATAATTATTAGAGGTGGCATTATATTATATATTTCTTTTTAAATATAAAACAATAGTGTGGAAGAGAAACACTGACTAACACTAACTTGTCTAACTGGTCTATTATCATGGCAAATCTGGTGCTGAAACCCGCTTAGACCTGTCCAAGGTGTTTGTTTTTCTTTCTTTTAGGGTTTTTGGCCACTTGCATTGGTCAGGTAGTTTGAAGACCAGCTTGTAAACACCTGAACTATCTGACAAATGCCCAAAACCCTTCTAAAACCAGCTAAAACTTACCACGCTTAATCAAATACCCCCGGAACTTTATAATTACCCCCTGGGGTACACAAACCCCTGGTTTGATGACCTTTTGCACTTGTACCGTATTTTTCTTCAGCTGCTAGCTGTGAGACTGGTGACTGTTTAATCGAAAGTGTACAGGGAGATAAATATAGCAGATGAAATTGTGTCTCTCTTTGTGTGAAACTCTAGAAACGGACGGTCTTCTGAGAAATCATCACTTCGACAAAACACCAGAACGGCAGTCAACACCATACGAGGGACGATATTAATGTGAGTCTGCGAACACTGGGTGTGATAACAGTCAGGAGGCCGATCAGCGATGCATCAGCCATTTATCGACCACAACTGCGTGGAAAACAATCTCGTGCTCTCTGACTGTTAGAACTTTATAGCGTTGCCCTTCGGAAAGGACTGATGACAGCGCAGTGCTAAAAGTGAAATGTAAACAGCTGCAGCTCCAGAGCTGGGGGTAAATGTAGATGCGCGTATGTGGCAGTCTGCCACAGCCAGGGTAGAATGACAGCAATTTTGGGGAGAGCGAGGACAGCGAATGCCCTCGCTGTTGGGAAGAGAAGCCAGGCTGCTGGGCCATGCGCCCAGGTGGCTAATACATTCATGGTGGGCTTGGAACCGAAGTGCAAAACGTTGTGCAGAAGGTGGGAGAAAAATATCACCTGGCTTGTATTCCTTGGTGGTAGCCTGCAGTATTTATAAACCAAAGAGGTATTTATAAAGACATTGAATCAGATCATCACACCATCCCTCCTAGCCCTCAAAAATCCTTAAAGGGCCAGCTGATAAACGCAACTGGGCTGAATGTGAACGCGGAGGGTTAACCTTTTCCTTCCTGCTACAAAGAATGTGGATAAACAGGGTGAAAGGTCACGGTGAACTCATATACTACAGCGGAATTCCTCACTGTACTTCTAATCCTGCCAGTGTACTCAAATGCGTCAATAACTCGTCAGTGTTAAACCTGGTAAATGGTGCCTGGTACATTAAATTAAATTAAAGGCTCTCAAACCAAGCTACACTTAAAGCTGTAGTGCCATTATGTGTGCATTTTTATTTGGCAGCTGTAGTGGTGCATTACACACTTTACTTCTAAACAAAGAGAAGGTTAACCATCTCATTGATCTTGCTTCTGCCTATACAATATCAATTACATCCCCAGTCTCGCCACAAGGGGCAGTAGTGAGCATTAGTAAAAACTATTGCTCACTACATTAGTTTTTTTTAGTCAGTTTTCCTTTTTAAATTAACTACAGTCATGGTGGAGTGAAGTTTAACAGTTTGTGTGTCTCTCAACACACGTGTGTGAGAGAAAGAGAGACATAAAAACCTTCCTAAGACAGGGAATCTGATGGAAGCTCTGTGTCTGACTCTCTTATGTCTCGGCTCTCATTCCTGAAGTCCCAGGACAGGAAGCAAGGCGGGATGAAGGCCTCAGAGAGTCTGGGTTTAGGCAGATGGGAGACAGAGTTTGGCACAGGCCCAAAAAGCTTCAGTAGGGAGAGAAAAACGAAAGAACATATGAGCTCAGGGATGGAGATTCCACAGCAGAGATCAGTTTAAGTCATATTAATGTTTGTAATTGAGAATCAGTAATTGTGAGTGTATAATGAACACCTTAGCAACCACAAAGCAACACCATGACAACCATACACAGCAACCTAACATTTACACAGAAAACCACTCAGATGTTCTTTATGAAATGTAAAAATGTAGTTTTTATTTAGTCTTTTGGTAAAAAAAAATGTGTCAACCTTTGATTTAGACATTTAGAAATTTCTCAAATGTACTTCAAAAGTCTAAGGAAAATAAAGATTTCATGGAGACGTAGTGCACCATTTAAAAGATTTTAACAGATTTGTTTCGGATAAGAGCCTGGATCTACCTGTCTTATTGCTACACCTGGAGGAAGTTTTAGCTGTTGGGTTTTTTTCCTGTTTGAATTTCCATAGTTTGCCAATGTGATGGCGACTGAAACAAATATACCAGGATCTAGAGGTAAAGCTGTGTGGAAAAATTTATGTTTCTGCACGGAGAGAACACTGTGTACTTCATTAAGCTCTGCAGTTATCCTGTCTGTGTATTATTGTGTCCGGCTAAAAGGTAGCTAAATAAACTATTGATTTATGCAGGATGTGTGTTTGTTTTGTTGTCGGTGTGTATATATAAGCTTAATATGTGTGTGTGTGTTCTGTGTTTCCCTTGTTGTGTCTAGTCTGGCCTCTTGTGTCAGCTGCACACTGGTTTAATGTGAAGTTTAAGCTCCTCGTGACGCCAACTGGAGTCCAGTTACACCAGTGGGAATACCTGCTATTGTGCCCTAAATCCTCTCTAATTCCCAGGAATTTTTGCCATTATTCTTCTCAACCTCCTTGGTCCTGCCACACTTATAGAAGTTACTATAAGTGATCTTAAAGAAACAGACCCTATATTTTGATACCTATTAAAGCTATTGATAGTTTATACTCATCACAGGTCTATAGAGTTTCCTTGCAGTCCTTATTTTTGCCAGCCAATTAGATGCCCTGCCATCATTATTTATAGATTTTTTTTTAAATTCACTTTTTAAGGCAGTCTTCCAACAGCAACAAAAGATCTATTGTTAAAAATGTAAATTCTTGTATAAAAGCGCACATACGAGATGTTTCTGACAATGATTGCTATCAATCATTCTTGCAGCCTGTTTTCATATATTGCATGGAAATACAATTACGTCCTAATGTTTTACACTTTATTAGAGGAGAGACACACGGAATATGAATTGTTCTGTGGTTGTCATAGTAACAGGAAGTTCTAAAACCCCCGGCAGCAACTGTTGTTCTCGCAGTCTTTGAGCAGCTGGGGGGCTGTTACAGGCAAGGCATTGTGGGTAATCACTGCATCAGCCTAAACTGCTTTTCTCAGGTCAAAATCAAGAAGATTTTGGGTTGCCTCATAGAATGTGTTTAGGATTCATGAAATGCATTGATCTAATGGCTGTAGTAGATGGCACACAGTTAAGACTGATTTTAAAAAATCACCTTAAAAAAATCACCATCACTTAATTTTCATGTTTTCTTGTCCTCTTGTCATCTTTTTGTTTATATACGCAACGTTTGTAAACGGCCCAATAAGAAGTCAGTCAGGTGAAGACCAGTTTGTAACCCACCTATTTATTTTTGCTGCAATTGACAGACACCTTGACAGACTATCCAAAGCAACTTATAGTGTTTTAAAGGGACCCATTTGTTTGTCATGTGTGTTCCCTGGGAATCGAATACGTGACCTTGTCGTGGCTGCAGCTGAGGTACAGGAACAGTCATAATCCATTAAACAGTTGTACATTTTGTAGGTTTGGACACCCCTAGCAGGAATGGGGTCAGTCAAAGAGTATTTAGTCTTCTTGCCGGTCTTTTTCACTGTATGTGGAATCATTACTCACAGCGGCTGGAGGGCATGGATGAGGTCGACATGAAGCTGGTGGGACGTTGAGATTAGGTATTTAACAGAGCTGCTCTGTGTATTCAGGAATGGGGTTTTACCCTTAATTTTTCTCTAGGTGTTTGGATGAAGGGGTGAGGAAAGGGCACCCCACAAATCTTCTGTTCGACTCTGCGATGTGTGAGCTTATTAGTTCATGTTGGTGTGTGTGTGTTTTGTGTGGTTGTTTGTGGAGAGGCCGTGTGCTCTGGTGGGCTCTGTGTGTGGTGGTCTTCTAAAATTGAACAGCTAATGCCTCCTCTGAGGCTGGTGAGGAACTGCACGATTAGCCCTCCAGCCCCATGGGGGGGCTGCTGCGCTCGCCCTGCTTTAATTCACTTTGACGTCAACAGGAAGGCAGACGAGTCTCATGGGGGTCGGATGAGGGGTGCACTGTGGACTGTATGGCTGTTGAGGGCTTTGGGGTTTAGACAGCCTGCTGGAGGGATTACAGAACCCTACAATTTGTAAAAGTGTAAACGTTTTCTTTGTAATATGGAAGAAACCCGGGAATGGTTTCACACAATCCTTCCAACTTTACATACATACATGTGGTGGAGGGGGGGGGGTCTGTCAGTCTTTATCTTTGTTTGCCCACCAATCCAAGCACACACACACACACACACACACACACATACACACACACAAAGCATCTATTAATCCACATCAGCAGGGTACACACATATATATCTTCATCCTGCACTATTAAATTACTTTTCAAATCATAGGGGCAGCAGGCCCATGGGTATCACGCAGCGTAAATAAAAGATTGCTCTGAGCTTTCCTTGTTTTTAAAAGCATGCACTGCTTAAACCTAAATCAACATTTCTGCCCATTTACAGGTTCTGTTGTAAGTGAAGTAATGATGTCAGATTATTAGGCCGTTAGTTCTGACTTTAAAGGAACTTAAAAGGTTTCTCTTGTGTTGTAGACTGTCTGGAGGGCTGTGCACCAGGGGACCGACACCAACATCAGATGCTCTGATGCTGAGGACAAGCAGATTGTGAGTTCCTGAATCAACACTTTCCATGTTCCTTTATATACACATGGGCCCAGTTATGTAGTATTATTATTAGTATAGTATTATTATTAGTATAGTATATGCTGATACTTTCTTTTCACCAAATTCTAAGGAAGCATCACATGTATTCTTCATAGGAAAGATGCTGAGAATTCCCAGAATGCACTCAAATCCATCCAAGATGGTGAACAAAGCAAGAGAAATGTTGATTCTTAATATACTTATTCATTCATTCATTCAATCATAAAAATGTATCGATAAAAATATTTCAACATTTCAAAAATGTTTTGCAAAATTTTGCACAATATTTGTATATATTTTTATAATCATGAGTATTGTATTCATTATGTATTATGTTAAACAGCAATTGAAATCAACTGTTTGCTTGATAGATAGCGACTCTGCTTGGTACATGTATGTCGTGCCTTCCGAATTGCTTTCAGTAAGGATGCTACCTATGTAGGGAGTAGATAGCAGCTCAGTTCATTAGGTTTTGGAACAGAGCCAGGGTCTTCTATTCTCTCTATTCTATTCTGTCTATTCTCTTCTCCTCTCAGTTTGAAGTGAGAGAGATAAACTGACACAATTTTTGCAAATGCGCAAAAAAGCTTTTGTAGTCATGCATTAAACACTGCCTTTCATAATAATGTTTTTGCTATGAATTCGGTCACGCTAACAGCATATAAAATTACTCTCACACATTTGAAGAGAGCTGATGAAAATGCAGTATCACCTATCGTGCAGCTCTAAACAGGCAAACCTGTAATTTCTCTGCAGTGATATCTGTCTCCTGGAGTCATGGAGTTATTCCTCGCTGCTTTAGTCAAAATTTGGCTTTTACAGATGAATTCTGAAATGTAGTTTTTCGACGCTCGCTGTTCGTCTGCAATCACCCCAGCTGTGTTGTTTAAGAGTTTGTTTCCTCTCTAATGGCACTTTTTGCCGTATCCTTATAGATTGCAAATTTGTTCGAAAACACAATTTGGTGTCTTTAATGGTTCGTGGGCTCAGGGTGGAATTACGATGTGGATGGGGGAGACTGTGTGTGTGTGTGTGTGTGTTTGTGTGTGCAGGGTGACGGCAATATGCAGAAGGGTTAACTCTTTGGTTTTCAGAGGGGGTAAAATCCAGGCAAGTCTCTTTAATTGAGTGTGAAAACAGCTGGGTATCCACAGCCATTTTCCCCCATAGCAGCATGGAAGTGACACTCTCAATATCCTACCGACTCTAATCGCTCATAACCCCAACTTCTTAACCTCCTTCTCTCTCTCTCTCTCTCTCTCTCCCTCCCTTACTCTCTGTCTTTTTTTCTCTCTCCATCTTCCTCCCTCTCACTCCCGGAGCCCTGCCGTGGATTGTTTTTCGCTTAATTTTGTTAAACCTAATGAGATTTCCCTAATTAAATCTCCTCCTGACTGGAAATCTCTCTCTCCTGTCGAGAGAAGTGATTGTTTGTAGATCTTTTTAGACAAATAAACATTTTTCGGAGTGAAAGCAGAACGTGAGAGAAATGGAGTGAGTCTGCATCTGTTTTTTTAATGCCAGCGGCTCCGTGTTACACTCAACATGCTTCGGTTAATGTCTTTTACTTCATTTTACACATTTGACTAATACTGCTTTTTCTGGTCTCAGCTTACAGCTAAGATGAAGTGAATTAACTGATAGCACGTGCTCCTGATATTTAAAGATGAATTCAAAAGCCATTTAAAAGCCACCAAAAAAAAGTTGCAAAAATAACGTTTTTGATTGGTCATTCATATATAGTCCCGCCCCCCCAAACTCACTCATTGGTGTGGCTGGTTGGGATGCTCAAACAAACGGAGCAATGTTTTGATAACGCTGTAGAGCCACAGTGGTTTTTGGAAATAAAAACATACAAAGGTCTATTTTAACATTGAAATAAATTACACACTTCACCTTTAAGCTGTGGTATTGTGAAATGGCAACAACTGTTGTCATAATTTCAGAAAATATAAACCTGAAAGCTTTTTTTATAGCAATACTATCATTTATATAGGGCTGTATGAATATGTATGCGTGTGTATGACCAGGTTGTGTAGGAAAATGCCGCTGGGTGTGTCTGCTCCATTGAACTCTCTGAATAAAAAGGCCTTGAGAGTTTTGTTGACTGCGGTCATTGAGCTGGTATTGTGGATGCCCCCTGGGAGACTATTGTGGGCTTCGACCTTCTGTTTCCTGTGCCGACATCGGAAAGCTAGTGCCAAGACACCTTCACACACGCACACACACCTCATTCTAACCAGACCTTATTTTTTGTCCCCTCCTGTGGACTGTTGGGCAGTACGCCCAGTTCTTGTGAAAGGTGCCCTCTGATTTTACCCCCTTGATCAGGTTTCTGCCACCAGTTGCCCGGTTTGATGTGTGTAAGTAGGGTGAGGAGTCAGGGGAGATGCCCTGGCATCTGGCACCAGCAGGCCACACACAACAACACGGCACTGTGTGGATGTTCACTATTCAAGGAGCGATCTAATAGAGCTTCCTTTGTAAGCCATGGAATTTAACTGTATCCTGTTCTAAATGCTGTTGACTCCACAAAACTCTTTGATTTCACACTCCTGATTCACAATGATAAGCTTACAATAATTATTTAAAATTTGAGCTGTCTGGTTCAAATTCACAGGAAATGTCCGTCTGTTAACAGAAGGAAGAAGATCCGGCTACTATATCGTATGTGCGGGTACTGTAGATAATGGAGTGTTTGTGGCTTATTACAGCAGTTGTTTAATATTTTAACTTATCTACATTAAGAAAACAACTCTGCAAGTATGCTGCAATTTTATGTTTCACATAGTTACAGAGAGGTAAAGGTAAAGTGGCAAAAGTTACGAATCGCAGCTTTAAAGTCTGTTTTCAGCAAGGTGTGAAGGTGCATTGATTTAAATCAACTGTTTGACCCCAAATCAGATAAAACAGATCAGAAATCTAAAAACGTGTGACATTTGAACGGAAAGAAAATGAACTGCAACTATTATTTATCATTAATATAAAAACAACATAACCATTTGTGATGCATTTAACAACATTGTGACATATTCCCAAGTGAAACAGCATGTAGGACAAATCAAGTTGGATTTTATTGGAGTTTGTAAAGTGGGCTTTAACATTATGATTTATGTTTTATTCTCATGCCGTCAGTTTACTCGGGCATTAACAATACTGCGTGTCATTGAGCAGTTGATTAGTACGAGTCTTTTTGCTTCTTCTGTAACAACCCCGACCTCATCATTACCAACATCATCATCATTGCCGTCATCTCCAGCACCCCTGGCCTTCACCCTGAGTCTCTTCCTCATCAGCCTCCATTAGCATTATGTTGATTTAGCCTAGCAGCCCCCACCAACACAACAGAGGCTTATTAGGTTGAAATTTTTTTATTTTTTTATTTATTCCCGTTTTCTTGGGGTCCCTGTCGGCATTTCCAATTACTCTCG
>JAZGTJ010006122.1:0-13204 GCA_036877575.1 Botia almorhae | reverse complement strand
CAGGATGCATTGTAAATCAAATCCATCCAAGATGGCAGACGAAGTGAGAGAAATGTTGATTCTAAATATAATTATCATTCATTCAATAATCATATGTATTGATAAAAATATTTCTATGTTCCTATTTCGTACAACATTTGTGTATATTTTTATGTTCATGAAGTATCCATTATGGTCTATACTTAGCAGCATGCTAGCAAAATCAATTGAAATCAACTGTAAGTTTGTTTGATACACATACCAAGCAGAGTCGCTGCTTATGCCTTTCAAATTGTTCACTTATGAGGTTAAATTTAAATTTAATGACAAAATTAATTAAATTGAAGTGCTATATTAAAGCTGTAAGCACTATTTCATTTGACACGTATACAAAGCAAAGTCGCTACCTATGTTGTGCCTTTTAAATTGTTCACTTATGAGGTTAATATCAGTTAGGATGCTGCCTATGTAGGGAGTACACAGCAGGTCAGCTCATTTGGTTTTGGAACAGAGCCATACTTGTGACCAGCTCTTCTATTTTCAGTCTCTGTTTGAAACGAGGAAGATAAACTGACATGATGTTTTGCAAATGCACGAAAAAGCTTTTGTAGTCATGCATTAAACACTGCCTTTCATAATAATATTTTTGCTATGAATTTGATAACGCTAATAGCATATAAAATTACTCTCACGCTTTTGAAGGGAGCTGATAAATATGCCGTGTCACCTATCGTGCGGCTTTAAACAGGCCAACCTGTCATTTTTTCTGCAGTGATATCTGTTTCCTGGAGTCATGGAGTTATTCCTTGCTGCTTTAGTCAAAATTTGTTTTTTACATATGAATTCTGTTTAGATGAATTTTCGACACTTGCTGTTCATCTGCAATCAGCCCAGCTGTGTTGTTTAAGAGTTTGTTTCCTCTCTAATGGCATTTTTTTTGCTGTATCCTTATAGAGTGCAAATTTGTTCGAAAACACAATTTGGTGTCTTTAATGGTTCGTGGGCTCAGGGTGGAATTTCGATGTGGATGAGTGAGGGGGGTGAGGATGGGGGAGACATCTGTGTGTGTGTGTGTGTGTGCAGGGTGACAGCAATATGCAGAAGGGTTAACTCTTTGGCTTTCAGAGGGGGTAAAAGCCAGGCAAGTCTCTTTAATTGAGTGTGAAAACAGCTGGGTATCCACAGCCATTTTCCTCCATAGGAAAGCATGAAAGTGACTATCTCTATCTACTCCCTACTCTAATCGCATAGCCCTAACTTCTCAATCTCTCTCTCTCTCTCCCCCCTATCTTTTTCTCTCACTCCCGGAGCCCTGCCGTGGATTGTTTTACGCTTAATTTTGTTAAACCTAATGAGATTTCCCTAATTAAATCTCCTCCTGACTGGAAATCTCTCTCTCCTGACGAGAGGAGTGATTGTTTGTAGATCTTTTTAGACAAATAAACATTTTTTGGAGCGAAAGCAGAGAGCGAGAGAAATGAAGGGAATCTGTGTCTGTTCTTTTCACACCAGCGGTCCCATATTACACTCAACATGGTTCGGATAATGTCTGGTACTTCATTTTATACATTTGTTTGTCCTCAAATGATCAATACTGGTTCTTCAGGTCTTAGGCTACGGCTAAGATGAAGGACATTAACATTATAGTACATACTACTGATATTAAAAGGTAAAGTGTGTAATTTACAAAGTTGCTAAAATAATGTTTTTGATTGGTCGGACAAACATATAGTCCCACCCCAGACACACTTATTGGTGTGATTGGTTGGGGTGCTCAAACAAACAGAGCAATGTTTTGATAATGCCACAGTGGTTTTTGGGAATGTGAACACACAAATGTCTCTTGGCACATAAAACTTAAATAATCACATTACCTTTAATCTGTGGTATTGTAAAACAGCAACAACTGGTGTCATAATTCTAGAATATATAAGTCTGAAAGCTTGTTTTATAGTAGCAGTATTGTCATTTATATAAGGCTGTATGAATATGTATGCGTGTGTTTTGCCCGGGTTATGTAGGAAAGTGCCACTGGGTGTGTCTGCTCCATTGAACTCTCTGAATAAAAGGCCTTGAGAGTATTGTTGACTGCGGTCATTGAGCTGGTATTGTGGATGCCCCTTGGGAGACTATTGTGGGCCTTGACCTTCTGTTTCCTGTGCCGACATCGTAAAGCTAGTGCCAAGACACCTTCACACATGCACACACACACAACCTATTCTATCCAGACCTTATTTTGTGTCCCCTCCTGTTGACTGCTGGGCAGTTTGCCCAGTGCTTGTGAAAGGTGCCTTCTGATTGCACCCCCTTGATCAGGTTTCTGCCACCAGTTGTGTACAGGTAGGGTGAGGAACCAGGGGCAATGCCCTGGCATCTGCCACCAGCAGGCAACACACAACAACAACCACAGCACCATGGCTATTCGAGGATTGATCTAATAGAGCTTCCTTTGTAAGCCATAAAACGTCACTGTTTCTTGTTTTAAATGTTGATGTTTCTACAAAGCTATGTTTCTTTGATTTGCATCACATTATGGAAATTGAATGTGTTACAAAATGTGTTAAAAATGAACAAAAATAAGTTATTGAGCAAGTACGTAACAGATCAGTGTTTAACTGAGTCTGCTTATCTTACCCCGATTGGTAATGGTAAGTTTATAATAATGATTTATAATTTGAGCTGATTGGTTTGATTTAATGGGAAAATCCATCTGTAAACAGAAAGTAATGTAATGTAAATGTCAATGGTGCATAGATGTAGAATAGATGTAGAATAGATGTAGAATGGAATAGATGTAGATGGTGCAGCGCTTGTAGCTTCTTACAGCAATTGTTTAGAATTTAAACGTATCATCTACATTAAGAAAATAATGCCACACGTACCCTGCAGTTTTATGTTTCAAACAGAGGTGGCGATAGAGAAGCAAAAGTTACAGATTGCAGCTTTTAAGTTTGTTTTCATCATGGTATTAATTTTAGGCTACCATTGGACTCAAAATCAGACAAAACAGAATACTAAAAATGTGTAACATTTGAACTGAAATAAAATGACTGTTAATATTATCATAAATATCATAATTAATATTGAAGACAGAAAATCCATTTGGGCATTTAACGATTATATGACATATTTCCAAGTGAAACAACTTGTAGGGGAAATCAAACTGGATTTGATTGGATTTTGAATTGTGGGTCTTAACATTATGATTTGTTTTATTCTCATGCTGTCAGTTTACACAGGCATTAACAATACCGCGTGCCATTGAGCAGTTGATTAGTACGATTCCTTTTGCACTTTCTGTAACAACCCCGACCTCATCATTACTACCACCATCATCATCATCATCATCATTGCTGTCATCATCTCCAGCACCCCTGGCCTTCACCCTGAGTCTCTTCCTCATCAGCCTGCATTAGCATTATGTTGATTTAGCCTAGCAGCCCCCCCCCCAACACAACAGAGGCTTATTAGGTTGAGTTTTTTTTATTTTTTATTTATTCCCGTTTTCTTGGGGTCCCTGTCGGCATTTCCAATTACTCTCGCCGTTCGGCTGTAATTGCCTCCGTGCTAATGGCTGCCAGACAATTGTGCTAAATGAGGTGAAGGCGCGAGGCAGCGAGCTCGACTTCATTAAGAGCTAATGGGATTTTATTGGGGGGACTGAAGACCCAGCTCATCAAAAAAGAGAGATAGAAAGAAAACAAAACAGATGGAGGAGAAGAGGCTGAGAAAGTTTTATAAACGTTTTATTCCGGTTCTGCTTGTCGTAACTTAAGTCGAACATGAACATGTTTTTTTCTGTCCTGGTGGGGACTTTCCGTTGACTTATGTTAATTTCATACTAATGTTATTTACACCTAATACAAATATTTTGTTTTTACTTTTTATCAAGACAACATTTATGTCCTGGTGCTTTTGGCGGCTCAAAGTGGTCAAGACCCGCCCACTTAGACAGGAAGTACTGTCTGACTGACAGGTGAAGCAACCAATCACTTCATTTTGTGGTTAACAAAAACACAGAATTTCACAGTGTAAAATATTGTATTATATAGGCCCTGATGCGTATAATGATGTACATGCGTACACATTCAGCTAAGCAATCATCCACACATGTAATATACATATTATAGCACTTAAAAACATTCAGTAAAACAAGGATAAGAGACTGGATTACATGGAAAAGGTCATGATAATGTTACCATCTCAGTCTGTTTATAAAGATCTCCCAGATCGCTCAGCACTTTTAGATTAAAAGATTTACTTGTAAACTTTACTTCAATTTACTTGACAGTAATCTGTAAAAAAGCCAAATTTTGTACTGTTTGAGTGAGTCAGTGAGTTGATTGTGTGAATGCAGTTTTGTTTTTGAAAACTTTAACCCTGGCTTAAATGAATTTTAAAAAAATGTCTGTTGTATATTACATATTTCAAAAGTAAGAGTGTGGAAGCTTTGTTTAAGTCTGAGATAAATTTTATGGTTTATGTAAAACTGACCCACAAAAATAGTGCGATTTAGTTTTGAAACTTCTGATTCCATCTGGTCTATGTACGTGTGTTTGAGAGAAAGAAAGAAATGGATAAACAGATTCTGTAAGATTTTTAGGAGCTTTCACACTTGCGAGAAACAACCAGTCGTGGATGAGACAAATCCTTAGTGGGTGACTTATCTGTCTTTTGCCATGCTGTTCTGCTTAAAAACAAATGCACTGCTCCGCTGATGCTCTCAGGGTGTACAACATGTTTACTAAAAGCAGATTTTGTTTTTAAACTCTTAAAGATGTGCAGACCTGTTTTTTATTTAATTTATCATGCTAGGGTTTATCATAAGACGGTCCAGCACACTTTCCCCCCAGTGAGATAAAATATTAATGTTATTGTCTGATTAATTGTAATAAATTCTCGCTGTCTTCACACACACAACGTCAGAACAAGTTACAGTACATTGTGGAGAAAAACTTCAGAAAATGTCATTTAAAAAATAAAATTTAAGCTTAACCCCCTTACTAAATATGGTTGGATGGTTAGAAATGTTTGCTGAAAATTTATCTGAAACCTTATGCAATTTTGCTAAAGTAAATTTATCTTGATGTGTAGTTATCTTAAAAAAATCATTGTTTTTGATCAAGACTATTTTCCTGGGTTCTTATCTTCTGCCAGTCATAACTTATCCTTATAAAATAACTTGGTCGATAATGATTGGTCGATAGGAATGTTGTCTTAGATTTTGATCCAAGACCTTGTCTTACTTGGGTAAATCATGTTCGTCTTGATCTTATATCCTCTCCGTCTTTTCAGAGTGAATAATGTTCTATAACAGTTAAGCAGAAGTTCAGCTTTAGTGCTTAGATTTTATACTGGGAGTAAAGCCAGGTAAGCCAAGTATAAAATCTACCTGTCACCGCAGCACAGAGCTGTGTGCTCAACCACAGGGCTGCTGCTAATCTGATTCAGAGACGGTGTTACTGTGTAATCGGTTTATCTCAGAGGTGGAAAAGAGAGGAAAATCTATACTCTGATTAGATAAAGGCATAGCTTCCGGCCATAACATCTAACCACAACGTGACATCTGATAGGCTCTGGCAATGCGAAAAATAGGTCTGTTTTTATCATCCTCCTGTGTTTCTTTATTTATTTACTGTAATTTTAGATTTTCGAGGAGAACATCTGTTTTGATTCGAATGTCGGAAAATGACAGTTTAATGGATCAAGGTATGGATCGAGTGAATGATTGTGGGATGTCTATGATTGATGCGGATGGGAGATTTGAGTCACCGTTCTGGTTTTTGAGATCATTGGCTGGGAATTTTTTAGGAAGTGAGAGAGAATGAGAGAGTTTGGCAAAAAAGCAAATGAATGCATGAGAGTCTAGGTGAACAGGGAAGACCTAACAATGTTGTGAAATGTTATTCACAAGGCATTTAAAGGGACAGTACACCCATAAACTTAAAATCTGACACATTTGCTTTTTGTCATTATAAACCTGTTTGATTTCCTTTTCATAACGAACAAGAAGATAACTTTTGATTTGCTGGTCGATGCAAGTTGATAGCAGAAAGTTAGCCAGTCACTAACTTTCTGCTTTATGTCAGCGTTTGGGTTCCATAGGCGAAAGGAATATGGATTCAGAACAACATGCTGTTCACCATATGGTGACAGTTTTCATTATTATTATTATTATATTATCATCTCTTTTAATTTCTATCAAGTGGTTTTATCCACTGAGATTTGTTTAAATTGTGGATGTCAGAATATAACAAAATATATACGACAATATATAGTCATGTCATTATTGTCTAAATAAACCCCAGCAAGGTGATGAGAATAAAAGACCAGCCATGTGGTATTTCAGAGAGTCACATGTGAGTCCCATAATAATATCACTTAATTATACTTTTCTGCCCACACAACTTTAATTACATCAGGAAAAAATAAGATGTTTCAGAGGCAGAGAAAGTTATTACATTTGGATGAAAGATTAAGAAAATATTTTTTTATTTAAAATAATAAACACTGATTAATCATGCAAAATAAGACCAAGAACATTTTTTAAGAAAATAAATAAGGTCAGGTTTGATTTCATGTTGACCTAGAGAAAAAAAATTGTGGGTCCCTGTATTAATGTAAGCCAAAACTAAATAATCAGACATATTTTTGTAGATGGTGATGAAGAAATAAGACTGTGTGAATAAGTAGGTGAGTCAGAGAGGGTGAGTAAGTAACCCTGTCTCGGTGCTAACAGCTGTGTTGCAGCTGCCAGTGGCTCCTGCTGAGGGTGAGCAGCTCAATTCTCCAGGGTCAGATCTGTGGTATGGCGGTATCCGTGGCAACGGGCTTTGGGCCTGTGCTGCAAGAACAATTCTGCCTGTGAGAGCCGAACACTGTGCTCTGAGCTCAACACACCGGAATGTTCTACACTGAGACAGGGGAAAAAGAAGCAAAGAAGGGTGAGAGAGAAATGAGAGAGGAAGAGGGGAAAGATAAACAGAGATAGGACAGAGAAATGAATCATTAAAATAATCATTTGCAAGGTAAGGGTGTAAAACATGAGACTGCAGGAGCCAACAAGACAGATGAGTTAAAGAAAAGTATTTTTCCAATGGAAAACAAAAAGTAGATTTTTTCTTTAGGTAGATACAGTTAGTACCACATTTGTCAATCTGCACAGGGCAAAAAAAACACCAGAAAAGTATTAAATATAGAACACAAGTCATATGACCTACAGTTGTAAGTCTTGAAGTATGAGTCCATAAGTTCTGTATGTTAGAAACCAGAAGACCAGAATAACAATAAGTTGTTATTAATCCCCGCTGAAGTTTATGTTCAGAATTGCTGCATCAACATCACTGATGCCAAAATGCTGCTGGTTCTTGGATAAGCGAAATGAGATCATATATTATGAATTTTTATTATTATTTTATTATTTCTTTCGGAGCTGTGGTCACTGGGCGCTCATTGTTTGGCGTGAGCTGCATAAAGATTTTTCAGAAACATCTCCTTTGTGTTCCTCATGCAGAAAACATAACAAAAATTGAAGTTCTGTTATAATCGAATCCATATGCTGTTATGACAGAGTCTATATTTTGGGACGTGCTTTCATTAACCACTGCAACATTTAAAGACAGAAAAAGTGGTCTGAAAAAGTACGAAATAGACCCATGTGAATTTAGTCAAACAGAATAGTGGTTGTGAAGTTAACGGACCCGTTTTTTACCGGCCCCTCAAGCAAGACGGCTGGAGTCGGTCTTATCTCCTGGCTCCAGCATCGGCCCACAGCAGTCCAGCCTGCAGAGCCTTTCTGAGCTCTGAGCCTGAAAACATCAGTTTAAATCCACTGCTTCATTAAAAAATCATCCTGCAGCATCCACAGTCATACTAACAACTTTATATATATAACAACTTTGTATATTTCTTATTCTTTCTTATTATTATTCTTATTATTTTATTGTTGTTTTTTTCAAAACCCCAAAACTGTCAGTTTATGTTCAGGTTTAAATTCAATTTTGAATTTCAAATTTGTGGTCTTACAGTTTTGGAGCCCATTGAAAATCGAACATTCGTGTCAACTTAAAAAATAAATAAATAAACACATTAAAATCACAGCATCTCTCCTCTTTCTCATCATGTGCAGTTATAAAACAGCCATTGTCCTCTGTTAAGGCAGTTTATTTTTGAAGTCACACATTATAGCTGAATTTATAAATCTGCCACCCACAGTCCTTCTGGACGGCCCTGAGCGACCAGCTGCCTCCTGTTTGGCATTGTCTGTATATTACATAGTCTCAAGATTTACATGAGGAGCTGACAAAGTGTTGATGAACTAATGAGAGATACATGATAGCGTGTAAGCTGGGTCAACCAAGCCGGGAAAAGTTCAAATATAATAACATGTAACAGCAAAAGTTGTCATTGTAACATTCTCGCTATTAGAAGTTTTTTATGTGTTGTGAACATCGCGTGTGAGTTTCTGTGCTTTGTTAATCGTGTACGCAGCACTGAGTTTGTCACGCTCTGGTATTCACAAGTCTGAAAGTGAATACTAATTTGATTAAAACTGTAAACAACAGTTCAGGGGGGCAAAACAAGGTACTTTTGTGCTTAATCATTTCCTGTGAGTGTTCTGTCAGAGCGATGACGGATATATGTACAGAATGATGCGTGCGTTGGGGGGGGCGCAGCAAGAGTTTCCATGGCAACAGGATTCCTGCGAAAAGGTCAACGTTGAAGGCAGACAAGAGGATTATTGGGGATTTAGTGGCGAGTAAAATCATTTTTATTCTCTTTTTATGTATTTTTGTCCCATCTGAATGACGATAAAACGCTGGATATGAATAGCGCAATTATATTGCTCAAAAACGGTTCAGTCTCTACTTTTTCATGATTTCTTGCCTTGCTCCTTTGAAGTGAAATTGAAAAGAGACAGAGTGGTGGACGGCGATGGTAGCGGCTTTGTGCCTGGCGCTGATACGCACTCGTCTGCCCCCTCAATCGTTCCACCCTCCCTTCCTCTTCCACTCACTTTAATTAAGTCAGCCTCACTGCCATGGCTGCCAAAGATAATTGGAGTGGGTTTTGGATGCCATTTACTTGAAATGTCGCCTGTTTCTTTCTTTTTTTTGTCTCCTCGTCTCTTCGCCGCCACGTTTACTAATTTTCTCTCTCTCTTTTATATAGTTTGTGAGACAGGGATTAACCTGTGGTGGGTGATGCGCAAGTATGCATCACTTCATCACACGCATATATGACAATTTATTAGCCAACTTTGTGGGCGAAGATTAGTTTTCTTTAACTTGCGCGCTGGAATATTGCTTATGTATTTTTGGAACAGGTAGCTTTAATGATTTGTTATCTTAGGGAATTAGTAGCACGTAGTTAATTTACATTATCTTTTCTCATTACTTTCAAAACAAAGTTTTTTGCAGGTTCTTAGGTTCAGGTTAAACAGCTTTCTTATAAAGAAACTTCTTTCACTGCTTAGTGTTGCTGAGTTGGCTGTAGGGTTCTTTGGGGATGCAAAGTCCTTAATGTTATCTTACAGATTCTTTAGATATTGGTTGTAGGCGTCACTCCATGGATATTTAATGCAACCGTACATTTAACTATAGAAATTAAAAATGTTGTCCTAGAAACATTAGCTAAGGTAGACACCATATTTAAAGATTTTTTTATGCTAAAGTGTTTCTTCTATAATATGCTCACAAATCTAAATATTAAAGTTATATAGGCTTTGCCTTTTCTAATAGTGTAAACTCTATTAAAAGATTATGCTCTGTTTCTTAAGCATACCGATCAGCAGTATTGCAATATTTGGGGACGGGAGGTTCAATAAAAACTGTTTAAAAACAATCCAATTTACTAATGAAAGTTGTGCAGCAAGTACACACTTTAGTTTCTGTGTGAAATCAAGGCTTTGAGGGATAAACCCAGCAAACAATAAACCATTAAGTATCAAAAACAGTTAAAAATTTTATTTGGAATGTTATAGGAACATTCAAAACATCTATTTTTATGTTGTATTGGCGTAGCTTGGTTATAAGAACATTATTCATAATTTTTTTAATTCTGTAACATTCCACTAACAACTTAAGAATAAAGTTTTTATTATATATGATACATAACATTAAAATTTTGAGTAAGATTACTGTAAGAACATGTTTTGATAACTTTAAGAGAACCTTTAGAGAATATTAGCCAACGTTTGGAGAGCGTTCCCTGTAAGCTGGGAACGTTCAGTCCTTCAAAGAGCTGATCTGAGTTCTTTTTAAGTGTAGCCAAGGGACAGAATGCATAGTGTGCTACACGGCTCACCTTTCTGCTGATGTAGCTCGTGATTTGTCTGATTAATCTCTGCTTTTACAGCCAATATGATGATTTATTGTGTGCAGTGAACTTGTATACGTTTTATTGACGGCATCTGTTCTGTTTTATAACTCGGATCTCATGCGTTCCTGTTTTATGAAGTGTTGTTATGTAATCAGGTGGCATAAACCCTTATACCGGCCATTAAAATGTGTCTGTTCATAGCAAACTCCTCGGGCGCCAGCGTGTCACAGCCTGGAATACACGTGTCGTGGTTTTAGAGGCCTTGCATGTAGTAGCGTGTGTGTTCTGGTCACAGTGTGTGGTGGCTGCAGCAGGGATCAGTCAGTGAGGCCTCCTATCAATCACACTGGGCTGCTGAAAAGGACCGCGTCGGGCTGGGCCACCCATCCAGCAGGCAAAGGCAGGGGGATCCAATATCCCTCCAGTCCTAATGTACTCCAGATGGTCGGGAGAGCGCTGGGGCCGGCGAGGGCCTCTCTGACCACCTCTAGAGGGAGAGGGAGTGGAGAGGGTGAGAGATACGTCCGCATAACAGGGCCATGTGTGTGTTAGAGGGGAGGACGTAGAGACTGCGGGGTTCCACCGTAGTGTGTTTTCTGAGCTCGGTACGTTGACACACACATTCCCTCGCTACGCGTCATGCACGAAACACCTCCATGCGGCGCATATAGAAGCAGAGCAGAGGTTTGACAGAAGTTAGCAGGGGTCGCACCAGAGGTGTGTGTGTTGTGCTAGGTGGACACACACAAACACACACACTTATTAGTCATGACTAGAACCAGATGACATCTGTGGGCTTTTTGCACACTACCAGTGCAATTTGGAGGGAAAAATTAGTATTGGATAACTTAGGGTGCTGTATTGTTATTGGTAGCTTAAAGCATAATCACATTTGTCATATTTAATAATCAAATGCACAAGTGGCAAATTCCAAATCTGCAAAAAACTGCAGGGTTCTAAAGGTGCTGAATTTGTGGAGGCCTAATCATGACATACCGGCCCTGTTGAGTTACATAATGGCCCCTTTAGGTGAAAGAATGCTGCCGTTTGGTAAAATAAACATTCAGAAATTGGACTGAGGGTTATTTAAAACGTTATAGATACACAGAGGAATGTATCTGTCTCCCTGAGGCACACATGGAAGCTTTCATGGTAACGCTATATCTGATGGAAGCAATCGGACCGCCGCAATTGTTGGTGCACCTGTGGGTTCGAAACCTGGCCCAGTTTTGGAGATTGCCAGAGAAAAACTTTCCATTCGAAATAACGGAATTATTATTATTATTTTATCCTGTTATTTTATCCTTGGCTATTCTCTCTGAATATCTCTCTCGTTCGTTCACTCATCTTCTCCGTACGCCCCCACATCTAATCTTCTCACCCTCTAAAAGTGTGTTTTGTCTTGCTCTCCCTCCCTCTCTCTCACTCTCTCACACACACTTTTCTCATCTCCCCTCTGCTTTCCTTTCCCCCACTCGTACTTCTCTCTCCCTGTGGCATTGCAGAGGAAATTTAATATTGGATTGTTTGGAGTTTCCAAGGATTCCATTCGGCGTAGCTGCAGGCCTTACGCAAAGACAAACATCAGCTGTTGGGGCCAAGAGCAGCAAACATCGCCTCATTATCCCACCATGCTCATTTTTGCTCCACTGGACTGGTCTCTTCCTTTCTTAGTGATTTTTTTCAGTGTGTTAAACCTGCTCTTCAGGAAGTCTTTACTCCTGTCAAACTCAGAACATTTTAGACATTCTAAACTGCACAGTGTTCAGTTTATGGAACTTTCTAGAACTTATAATGGCTGTGTGCTCTCCAATTACTCCACGGACACCTTGGTCTCCCTGTGCACCAGTTTCTTTTTGGAACAAAGTCTTGCTTCTTTTTAGGAAAAATGTAAGGCGTCAGTAGACAGACAGACGAATATAATCAAACTATTAAATAACAAAAACAAAACTTTTGGGGAATTTTGTAGTATTCAAAAAATGATGGATGCTTTTAACGGTGGATGTTTTCATGTGTGTTGAACACTTCTTGGCTGCTTTTCCATTAATTAAAAATTAATTAAACATTTATATGTTGGCACAGTTTATATGTAGATATCTGAATTATTTATATCAGTCTACAAAACAAATTGAAGCATTGAAGCAAATGCATTTAAAGGTGCAGTAAGCGATTTCTAAAGCAAAATGCTGTTGATTTTTGAAATCGAAAAGAAAAAACAAATGTTAAATCAAACAGAACAGACATCTAGCAAATATCCACAAAATTGTTTGTTTGGGTGTTGATTTATATTTTCATCAGGGTTTCTCAGAAATCACTTACTGTACCTTTAAATCATGAGAAACAAATGTAGATGGATGGATTTACTTTTTATATCTCTCTGTTTGTCATAACCTGGTGACCTTTCCTCTCCAGCCCCTTCTGCCAAGTACAACATCTTGTTGGGTGAACATTACCTCAGCGGCTTGTCTTTACCAGGCTCTTACACATCCCCTATGAATCTCGTTGAATTAAACAGCTGTACTCTACTCGCTAACCTTGTCGTTGGGTGAAATACTGTGAATTTTCACTGGAGATGATAGATTTTGCGTCTAACCGGATAACCATATGTTTCATCAGTGTCCAAAGTGCTCTGATCATCTGACGCTCCCCGCTGGGCCCTCTCGGCTGGTCCAACAGTACATGCCCGTGGTCTCCCCGCAGTGCTCTTCTGAAACCTAAACTCTTCATTAGGAATCTGTTGACAATCAGAGCAGAGAGCGAGAGCGAGAGCGAGAGCGAGAGCGAGAGCGAGAGCGAGAGAGAGAGAGTGTGTGTGTGTGTGTGTGTGTGTGTGTGTGATAATCCATCCTCTTGTTAACCCCCTGTGTTTTGTCTATGAGCACCCATACACACACGTACACACACA
>JAZGTJ010006121.1:0-25761 GCA_036877575.1 Botia almorhae | reverse complement strand
AGAGAGAGAGAGAGAGAGAGAGAGAGCTGCTGTCTCTCATCTGCCTCTTCTTCCTGCTCTGGGCAGAACTCTTCAAGGTTAAAGTTAAGCTAAGAAACTTTTTCCACTGTAAAAAAGTTTTATTTGTAAAGAAATAAATAGCAGTTTTTACAAACATGTAACAAAATGAGAATCTTAGTCCTTGGAACATCTTAGTGCTTCTAAGCAAGAAATGTCAAATAAATTTAACAGCAACAAATGTATTTATAATCTAATCCATATCATATGAGCTGAGTAGAATGTATACTGTATACTTTATACAATGTATATTATAATTGTATAATGTAGCATATAATTTCATTTATATTATTTATCACAACATTTGACATTTCTTATTATTTATCATTTAGTAACTCTTTGTTAAGAGTCTAATTATGTTGCCCTCAGTCAATCTGATGTTTTCTGTAAGTCTAGTTGAACTGATTGTAAAGAACAGCGCACATGAACATCACCGCAGTGATGTCATTACCAGTGGGTGGGATTGTTTTAATTGAGCCACAACTTTCCAAGTTGTGTGACCAGAAGAGAATCACAGCAACAGCTAATTGATGTTGCTCGTACTAACATCTTTATTGTGAATGTTGACTGTGCAATTTAGTTTTATGCAAATTGGTGCTGTTGATGAAGAAAAGCTTTAAAGCCATAAAAAAACGAATTATTTACTCATTTGGAGGCCACACGTTTGCAAAATCGCATTTCCCACAATCCCCCGGGGCAGCATGAAAGTGATAAAATACAGCGCGCAGAATCATTTGTTACAACCTAATGCACTTTCTTTGCTCTTTATTTGCTCGTAATAAAGCTGAAAAGCATCAGGTCCCTTCCATAAGTGAGAAGGACAACCTGAATTTCCCACCCACGTTCCCTAAATCCACATCAGATAATTACAACTTCCGAGTGCTTGCGGAAAACCTCCCTAAGGAAACTTGAAGGCAACATGTGTCCTCCACAGACACGGACATAAAAAGAGCTTTTAAAATGTCTGTGCCACCCGTGGAAAGAGGATCACACAGTTATTTGACCGTACACGTGGTGCTGCAGCTTTACAAACCGCTCTGGGTCGGTGCAGATGGCGAGACGGTGGAGCACCACAACCCTCATGATGAGAGAACGCTGATGGACTCCATCACAAACACTTCCATTAATCACACTGAATTACAGCAGAGCTTTAGTGCTTCGTGAGAAAACACTCTTCCAAACGTGTGGTACAGCAGCCCTGCCAGCACACTGAGTGTGTGTCGTCTGCAGGAAGCTGTAAAGCTAGGTCACAGTCATTCAAAAGCCACTGATGAAGCGTCGTGTGTTTGGGTGGCACAATTAGGATGGAAAATGAGTGTGTGTGTGTGAGAAGTAAGGCTTTAAATGTGTCTTGCATCACTCCAGAACTCTGCTGTCTACATAGGCAACTGTATTTTAAGGCTTCCTTATCCAAATGGAAAGCACATATAATAAGTAATGTTGAATGAGAGTATATTTACATATTAGTGAGTGTGTGTGTGTGTGTGTGTGCGTGTGTGTACTCACTTCATACACCTGGAGTGCAGCTGGCAGCGTGCGACAGGGACTCGCACCACACAAGAGTGAAAGACCAGCAGGAGTGTGTGACTGGGTTTGTCTAGGGTCAGAGAGAGAGGCTGCCGGGCCAGAATGGAGTCATCACCACACCTACACACACAGACATACATGTTTAATGGGGACATGTATATGCTATCACTAAGCCTACAGCTAAATAAAACCTAAAACATTTCTAAAACATTTAAAAAACATTCTAAGCTGTTTTCTTCGTGGGGACCAACACACACACATTAAAGCCATGGTTTACAAACTCTTACAACAAATAAACCCCGAGACACAACATACTTGTGAACTTGAAGACTTAGGATTAGAGAGAGCTTGGAAACTGGTCATGGGGAAGTAAATCAGGTCCTTCATACAAAAGACTTTGACTAACAGTATAAGTGGACTGCCAAAGCTTACAAAAATGTACTATGGCAATGACATCTTCTGTCAAAACACCAAAGTTACTACAGGCATTGTTATTATGGTTAAATGTATTGCTCTTAAATGGTGATCATGTTGGAGACACAGGTTCGAATCTAGCTTGCACACATTTGTCTCGACTCTTCCAATAATTTCCTGTCTCTACTCTCTTGTCTCTGGCTATAAAATGTGGCAACAAGCCTAGAAAAATACACACTGAAAGAGAATCGTTCAGAGCTGCTCTGTATCCAAATGACATTAACTGTCGAGCAGCTAATAGTGCGTTACATCACACCAACATCTCTGACGACAACATCTCGTCTCCATGGAATTCTCCAGTGACATCACACAACTATCACAAACCGTGATACATAGCTGCAAGCCAATTAATTAAAATTAACGTTAATACAATTTTGAATTTCTTATAACTTTCAAAACAACGTTTTTGTAACTAAATGGAAATGGGAATGTTTCTAAATCCGGAAATTGTGAGCTGGGAAATTATGGGAATGACACCTGATGCAGATCAGATCAGCTGAACTCTGTCATCTCCTTGTTTTATGTGTGTGTGTAGGTTCCTCTGCTAGCACTGGATCCTGCTGAGAACCTTATCTCAGCCACCACACAACTCGCCTTCATCTCCCAGCATGCACCTCTCTGAACCTCACTGTCCTACCTCAGACAGGTAATGTCTTTCATCTTCAAAACACCAGCCATGGTTTTATCCATCCAGCCTCACACACAAACCCACACACACTCTGATCAATGAAACCCTGTTAAATCTTTATAACTCAGTTTGCTTTGGTGGACATTTTCAGATGCTGTGGTTTGTTCACGGTAAACTGTGGATTTATCTCGTCGTTTCATTTGATGCTGAAAATCTTTTACCGTGTTCAAGTTTTTAATGTGCGGCTAAACGTCAATGAAAATAAACAACTGCGGAAAACTGCTTGATCAAAAGAGCATGTTGGGAAAGCATGTGTCTGGAGGTACAGCAGATGTCATGTGGATGGGTGAAAGCGGACTGGAAATCAGAATCAAATGTGAATAGTGTATGAATCGGATTTCAAAGAAAATGACATCACCTCTCCGGGTTGTACCCCTCCAGCTCTTCCAGAAAGATGTTACTGTGGGAATATGGGATCTCCGGGCTGGGAGTTATGAGGAACTTGAGAACGGTTCCTCTGGTGGATCCCAGAAACACCACAGTCCGGTTCCGGTGTGGGCCGGCCTCGGTGTCAACCACCATAGTGTTTAACTGGTACCTGAAAAATTAAAGCAAGAGAAGATTATTGCTTTAATAAATATAGACAACATCAATATCACGAAAGACACATTTATTAGCATGCTATACATGACAATAATTACAATTTCTTTGTCAAGTAATATCACAGGTGTGCGTATATTGGCGTATATTTTACAATGGCTTTGAACTCCACTCATCCAATCAGATTTATTCTCTTTAAACGATGTCTTAACATTCCTGGTATTATTTTTAATTACGTCTAATGGAATATTAAAAGGAGATGTGACAGATTACAGCTGTAAATGTTATCTGTTAAAACATAAGAAGATTAGGTTATCTTATCTGTTCACACATATGAAAGGGCTAATCTGGATCAACGCAAAAGTGTCTCCAATATCACTGACTGCCTACATCCACCTTTGCTTTCATTTCACTTTTACTTTGTTGTAAGTTTAAAAAGAAACGCCTGGACTGACTCTGTTATTGTGTCGGCCGTTCAAATCTTCATGACTAACAATTTATTCATGTTTATTTGAGATGAAATGGAGTTGAAATTGTCTGTTATTTAAAAAAATATCGTTATTTTTTCAGAGAGCGACACTCTCCTTTGTGACAATTTACCTCTAGTTTTCTGCAAGGGCCCCCGTGGCCATTTCAATCAAAATTTAAAAAGCCAGGCGATTTACAGCTGTATACAAACTGTGCTCCTCAGCTACTCACCGGGTCTGAAGGCCTCAGGCAATATTCTCTCTACAGAAGCACTTCTGGAGTTCAGATTTATGCTTTAATGTTTTCCTGGACTTTGAGGGAGAAGCGTGATGCACCCCTGAAACACTCGCTGACTTACAGCCTTTGAGTACGGATGCTAAGTATTAGCTGTAGTAATAGCTGTAGTAATAGCTGTAGTAATAGCTGTAGTATTAGCTGTAGTAATAGCTGTAGTAATAGCTGTAGTATTAGCTGTAGTAATAGCTGTAGTATTAGCTGTAGTATTAGCTGTAGTAATATGTGTAGTATTAGCTGTAGTATTAGCTGTAGTAATATGTGTAGTATTAGCTGTAGTAATAGCTGTAGTAATAGCTGTAGTATTAGCTGTAGTATTAGCTGTAGTAATAGCTGTAGTATTAGCTGTAGTATTAGCTGTAGTAATAGCTGTAGTATTAGCTGTAGTAATATGTGTAGTATTAGCTGTAGTAATAGCTGTAGTATTAGCTGTAGTATTAGCTGTAGTATTAACTGTAGTAATAGCTGTAGTATTAGCTGTAGTAACAGCTGTAGTAATAGCTGTAGTATTAGCTGTAGTATTAGCTGTAGTAATAGCTGTAATATTAGCTGTCATATTAGCTGTAGTATTAGCTGTAGTAATAGCTGTAGTATTAGCTGTAGTAATAGCTGTAGTAATAGCTGTAGTATTAGCTGTAGTATTAGCTGTAGTAATAGCTGTAGTAATAGCTGTAGTATTAGCTGCAGTATTAGCTGCAGTATTAGCTGCAGTAATAGCTGTAGTATTAGCTGTAATATTAGCTGTAATAGCTGTAATATTAGCTGTACAACAGAGCTTTGACTTGGAGTCCAGATTTCTCATCCAATGTCAGTCCAGGCAGCAGTGCTTTTTAGAAAAACCTTGAGAATTATGCTTTTTCTTTTCAGAAACACACTTCAAATATTAAAGAGATAGTTCACCAAAAACTCTTCCATCACTTACTCACCCTCGTGTCATTTCACCTTGTTTGGAACACAAAAGGAGATATTTTAAAGAAATGTCTTGGCAGTTTTGTATCCATACAATGAAAGTCAACGGGTGCCACTGTTGTCTGGTTACCAGCGTACTTCAAAATATCTTCTTTTGTGTTCCTCAGAAGCAAAAATACAGGCTGGAATGATATGAGGGTAAGTGATGGAGGAGTTTTCAGTACTTAAGTACTTTAGAGTTGCTTTTTTGCCACATAACCCGGCTCTTGCAGGCTTGGAAGGCGTGTGCATCCTACCTGACCATGGTCTTCACTATCCACGGCCTGTGTCCCAGCAGAGGAACGGCGTCGTCCATAAGAGGATGAGTCTTGATGAAGCTCAGCACTTCATCCGGAAGAGTGTTGGAGGAACTGAACCGTGAACCCTGGACAGCACAGCCTCCAGGCCTGAGAACACACAACACTCACACTCAGTGGACAACATGTTTTCAGCAACAAGACAGACGGACAGACGAATGGATAGACGGACAGACAGACAGATAGATAGATGAACGTACAGACAACAGAAAGAAAGATGGATGGATAGATGTGCATAGATACATACATATACATATATACATATATATATATACATACCTGGGTTTTGGTACCAGTTCATCAGGTACTGGTGTCCATATGGATTCTGGAGATTTCTGCTCTTTGAATCGTCCCTCAAACACTCGGGCCAGCTGCTGCATGTCAAACGCACACACTGCCGAGCCGGGGATGCTGGGTAAAGTCACAGAATAACAACAAGGTCAAGACACGTCACTGATGCAATCTACACCTCAAACTGAAAGACAGACAGACACACACACACACACATCTCACACACTGTCACAACAGCCCCAAGCCAAAGACATGTGTCACAGCAGGCCAGTGTGAGTCCATTCATGTTCCAGAGCTGACAGACTAATCATCTGGTCTGCTACTGCAGAATCATGGTAGTGTTTTCACACACGTTTACATTGGATTAATAAAAACTTGCAGGTCATTCTACTGAATACTGAACATTATAGAACAGCTAGTTCCTTTCCTCAACTCTGATTGGATGATTGTGTTACAAGAGCAGCACTGGTTTGCTTTGCTGTTTTGTATCATTCCACTGCAGAAACCACAAATGTCAATGACATTATGAAATACACATTCATTTAAATACACATTCATCGCTAATCACCGAAAAACAATCACAGACAGCACAGTGCACGCGTGAGGCGTTTATAAAACTACAGGTCTTAAATATTGAAATACACACATACTATCATACACATAAAATGTTAAACATAATAAATCGAAAGCAATAATAAACGTTTATTTTAAAGCTCTTTGTGAGAATTTAAAATTGTCGACTGAAGAAATGGGCTTGTTTCGTTCCTTTGAGAGGGATTTAAGTTGTCATTAGTGGGGACGTGGCAACCCTGGTGCACGTGTTAAATTTTGTGTCCCATGTAGTTCAAGCATGATGTTTCAGATGAAGCTGCTTAAGCAGGGAAGTCTTGTAGGTTAAGCTAGTTAAGAAGCCCCATGAGCACAACAGCATCCAAAACACAACATATAAGAGTGACCAGCAATGCTGGTTTCTAAGAAGGAAAGAACATCATATGTCAGACCCAGACTCTCACATGAACAGACTGTACAGCCCGCTGATGTGTGTGTGTGTGTGTATGTGTGTGTGTACGTGTGTGTGTGTACGTGTGTGGTAAGGCTTTGAGTCTGTTCTGGTCTGCAGGTGTTCACCATGTGTTCCAGGGCAGCTTGTCTCTCTCTCTCTCTCCACCTTCTAACGGTTGAGGGTCAGATGGACAGTTGGATCATGTTATCTTCCCAGATTTCAGACTTCCCAGAAGACAGGACAGCAAATCTTATTTATGGATTTGCTAGAACTGATGCTTTACTGTTTAAATGCATAATGCATGACATTATCTATTCTTACAGACACACATGTGATTGGCTCTTTTAACAGTAAGGCGGGACTTCCACGCCTTACTTCCTACAACTGCTACATTCGGTTGCAATGCCTGTATTAAAAGATGAGTTAGATCAATATTCTATGAGTTATATGTATAATACTGCATATGTATTGTATACGTATCTATAGCTGTAAAAACATATATGGGTGTTGCCATCTAAAGCTCAGACTACTACACAGATTAACTAACAGATTTAGGATTTTTAATCAGGCACTAAATGGCACCCCCCCAGACAGGTGTTTCAGCCAGTGAAATGGCTGAGGGGTTGGGATTTGACGGGGGTTTTAATTTGGCACAACAGCAGCTACATCATGTGGAGCTCAATGCAAATGAAAAGAGTGAACCGATGAATCTTCACACCCAAATACAACTCAACCAGACAAGACCGTTCCAGAACTCGCGTAAGACGTTACGAGAAGCCGCTCGTTCAATTCCAATCATTTCATTTCTGCTCAATTCTCTTCTAATATTGGCCACTAATAGATACAATGGGAATATGTGGGGGAAACAGACAGGTTGTGATCTGTTAAAAATGGGCTGCTAGGTGAAGCCCTTTTAATGTAATTGAAGAGTTTTGGGAATGAAGGGTCCCGTACGGAGGATTCAGAAAATGGGAACAGACTAATGGCAGTGATGAGGCGGTGGGCATGGTGTTAATGGATTGATCTGGAGATCAGCTTGAGTCTGCCGCCTGCCACCCTTATGGAGGGCGTCTGTGCCAAAGATTACACTGTTAACAGAGATGTCATTGGATGAGGTCCTCTCGCTCTCCTTGTGTGCTCTCAGTATACCGATCCCTACTCATCATGCTCTGGAAATGACCTCAAGCTTTAGTAAAGCGGCGGAAGGGACAAACAGTACACACATGATTATTTGTGCAAAGGAAGAGAAATGATAATTCTGTCATTATTTACTCACCCTAAGCTTGAAAACCTCAGTCCACATTCACTGTAACTTCTCCCCGTGTGTTCAAGAAAAAATAAAGGGCAGACGAGTTTGACATGAGGGTGAATAAATGATGTTGAATGATTGGGTGAACTATTATTTTAATTTATGGTAATGATGCTCTGCTAGTGTCATCGACACCTCTTATTTTATCTCACCGGGTGACTGTGAGACGCAGGTGATTAAAAGACTGACATTTCTCTCTGTGTTTATTCTTTAAAGCTGCAACTGTTTTTTATTTCATGGTAAATATTCATCTGTCCATCATGTCCAGGTGATGCAGACGGTGTGGCGTTTGTCGCTTGTTCTTACAGCAGTTGTTTAAAATTTAAACTCGTCATTCACGCTAAGAAAATAACTCTGTAAATAACCTGCAATTTTATGCTTCAAACAGTGACTTTTGAAGAAGGGCAAAGGTTGCATATTGCAGCTTTAATCTGTGTTGTCGGTTGTTACCATTGCAAAAAGCAAGGCGGGCAGATATGTAGGATCCAAATGGACACCATTTGCAGAACAACCCTGCAGCCAATAAGCTGTCAGAATTTTGTGGTCTCCAACTCTAATTTAGCCAATGAGCTGTCAGATACGGTGATGTACAGCCGTGTAAACCTCTGGCTGGACAAACAAGCTCATCTCTCACACACGCGCATTCTCTCTGGCACTCGTTACTGGTCACCAATCGTCCAATGTTTTAATGACTTTTTGGAGCCGTGCCTGTGTGACTGCCCAGCTCAGTGAGTTTGAGGTGGAGGGGCCAAAACCACAAAGCTCTACCGCACAGTCTCTCATATTCATTTGAGAGGGGACACCACAGGAGCTTGAGAAATGAGAACGGAACGAGAAAAATGGACATGCCAGGAGGCAGGAGGGACTTCATGCTGTTTGTACTCTGGCACAAAACCTCAGCCATAACTCTAGTGCCTGCGTCTCAGTCTAACTACGACAGCAAGAGTCCTTTATTTAAGATACAAAACTACCGAGAGAAAAGCACTGTAATATGTTATTTTGACTCTTCAGTCTGATTGGATGAGCCATAATTAAAGTTGCAGTAAAATAAGCAATTGACGCTCACCTGTGACTGCACATAAGCTAAATTCTACATCATGTGCCAAGAGGCTTTGTTACTTGGCAACGTAAATAACCTTCAGATCAGCTATTAAAATATATTACATGGTGGTAGAATTCTTTATTGTCATAATTAATAATGGAAAATGTGCTTGATGATCATTTACATGTATAAATATGATCCATGCATCAATTTTACATCATTTTAATCACAATAACTAACTATAAGCCACTCAATATACTGTATATATACTATATACTGTATAATATCACTGTGACAGATAACGTCATGTGACCAGTTGCATTATTTTTAACTCGCGAGGAAGATGAGCATCGACAGAGGTTAAAGACACGGGCTGTTTTTATGACACACCACAAATGTCCAACTTCTCATGCATCTCCACCTCTTTCTGATGATTATTCTGTCAGCTGCCCTTCTGAAAGTACAAAATAAACACATCAAACACAGAGTTAACTGCAAAACACATTTCACCGTACGCTGATGAAGCTCATTTCTATTCTAATCACACGCCACACAATGAGAGGTGATCTAGAGAGAGCCGCTCTCCTCGTCCGCCTGATGGACGGCAGTACATCACACTGAATTTACGCTCAATGTGTACTTGGGCGCTGCAAGAGGTTCGAGAGCTCTCCCAATGTGTCACAAGCTTCTGGGACCAGCACACAGGGCCGGCAGAACAACATGATATACTCGACTCTTGATCCATTTTAGTTCGACACAGAACTGATTCATTCTCCTTTCAGAAACTCACCAGCTCAGATTATCGTTTGGTTATTCATTTTGTCTCCACAGTGTGTCTCTACCACTCTCTCTCTTTCGTGGCTTCTCAGAATCGTTGTTGTTGGTCCACGGTGTGTAAACGGCTGTTCTCTGTTGGGATTGGACCCGTGTGACGCTTGTGAAAAAGTCTCGGTTGTTTTCACAAGTCGTTGCGAAGTCGAGCAGGAATTCGGTTTTGTTTCATGATTATTCCACCGGTATTTTCTTCTGAGGTCTTCACACGTTCACTTTGTCCCTGTACAACTGCTGTGTGAGGGCCCCGTTTCCAAGGAGACATTTTACATTGACGTGTCAATCATGCGAGGAGGAGGGGCTTATCAGAGCTTGCAGTTTCCATGTAGTTATTAGACTTCGAGATGAAATGAAACCCTTGCAGAAAATCTCTGTATAAACAGGCCTAAATATCTTCCAGCCCAACAAACAAGTTTTACTGATTTTACCGATACAGTGGCAGTACTTCAGTGACTGTACGGTATCAGACAGTAAAACCATGGTCATTTAATACCAGTACATAGCATAAACGCATAAGCCAAACTTATTTTTAGTTTATGATGTACTTTCTCTCCACCCCACTTTTTAGATCATCTCTTTGCCCCCCCAAACGTACTGTGGACTACTCCAAAACACCACCACATTTTACTGAATGTATAGACACATATCAAACAAATATTACTAGCCCTCCGTCTCCTCCCTGACTCTCGCTCTCGTCACACATTATGACAGATGTCACAACTGCTATTAAAATGCGCAGAACATGAGCAAGCTTCTTCCAGTCCTGCGGAAGGTTCAGCGTCGCACCCGTAATGAAATGCGCTGATGTCATTTCTTAACATCCATGATAACAGAATTTTAAGCAGCCTTTCTCCAGAGCCAATCAAACCCTTGCACTGATTTCTCTCGTGCTGGAGTGAAGAAGCTTTTTTAGGGGCCGTATCAAAAGAACAAAATTCAAATTGCCTTTAAATTGGATTCATTCGTGCTGCTCGGGTTCGAAATAGATTAATAAGAGGCCAAATCACAGAGGAGAACCATTTTCCATTCCGCTACATTGTTGCTGTGTGTTATACTTCATTCCCCTCATTTCTCATTTCTACCGCAATGTTAAAATGTTTTGCAATTTGGTTATTTTTTTATAGTTCTCAATAGTAATAATACTATAAACAGATTTATGTTGCCTAGTCATTTTTTACTGTAGCAAAAACTCAAAAATACAATTTGAGGCCTACAGGAATTAAAAGCAATGCTATCATGATACCACAGTGAATAAACTGTTTACAATTGTAATAATATATCACTATTTTGCGAGAACAAATATGTATTTGTATTTATGTATTAATTGATTATAATTGGAACGTGTCTTTTTGCATAAGAGTACCGCTCAAGACATGTGCTTAACTGGCATGCAAGTAATGTCTCAGGATCCCAGATGGTCCTAAAAATAAGCAAAATATAATTTAATGAAAAATATTGAGTTAAATACGAGCTGAACATGTTAACTGTGAACCCAGAGACGAGCTTGATGAACACAAATAATCAGACAAATTCAGATGTTTACACTTTGTTTACGTTTGACGTGTGTTGTCTGGGAATCGAACCCGCAACCTTTGTGCTGCTAACACAACACTGCCAATTAAGCCACAGGAAGACACAAAACACAACAGGGTTAAGCCTGGAGGCTTTGTGATCTGATCTATTTGCATGAGGGCTGTTGAATGACATTTATCACTCACACACACACACACACACACACACAAATTTGTCTCTAATATATGGTTAAGCAAACTCCGCCCACTCACTGTTCCAATTTTTGATCGACACATCACATGATCACATGTAACATTGGGTTACATCCCTGCTATGTGTGTTTGTACCTGTTTGATGGAGTGGAGAAGACCCCCAGAATCACGTCTCTGCCGTGCATGCGTATGATGGGGCTGGTGGACTGCAGCAGGTTGAAGTAAAAGTGTGAATCTCCCGGGATCGAGCAGTTCAGACGCGCCTTCAGGAAAGACGTCCACTGTCTCTCCAGCACGCGCTGAGAGCCGCCCAGATCGCCCTTACACACACGTGCCACGCGAGACACCATCACCTAACACACGTGCACAGAGAAAACAACTGTGTTTTTCTACCCAGTCTCCGTTCAGAGCAAGACTCAAAGCCACTATTCACTGGAGAACTGCCTTTTCACACTTGAAATGTGAAATCAATTGCCACGAAATCTTAAAAGGGCCTCGTTCTGCACTTTTGTGGCACACAATTTCCCAAGGTTCCTTGCAAAAAGTGCTTGCCACTCACTCACTGATGCTTAGAAATAAACTGCACGTTGGGCTGCTGCTGGACCTTTAAGATAACTATGTAATAATTCTATTGTCTATATTGTACAATATAGAATATAATCTATTGTCTATATTCTACAGTCTATTATGTTTTTTGAATTAGACAATTCAGAAGTAAGGAAAAATACCTTATAAAGTTAATTAGCATATTAGGAAAATATCATATCAGAAAAAACATCTACATTTTGTTAATGACTTTAAATTATATATAATCCAATTGGAACAAAGCAAAAAAGTGTTAGAAATGTAATGCTGTAAAGATTACATTTGAATTTATTTATTTCATTTTCTCTTCTGTCAACAAATGTAAAAATCAATCTGTCGTGTGGGTGTATCTGGGTGTTGATCGTAGTCTCTTATCCCCATTTACAAAACAATGAACATAATCACTCAGACAGACTGAGTTGTACAATTTCTGTGAGTCTATTTGGATCTGTCCTGTTTGTTTACTTTCCTCATGGGAATTAATTAATTACATCATTACTTTACATGGAGAGTAGCATGTTAGCACATTGAAAGAGCTTTTGTTTCTCACCATCAGTTGGCTGAGAGCTCTCTCTCTCTCGCTCTCTCTCTCTCTCTCTCACTCACACTCAATCATGTGCGGCCACGCGGGGAAAAGAGAGAAAGCAAGAGACGCATACGCAAAATAATTCAAATGAGATTTGATGCCCTAGATATAAACGGTTTCTTTATTGTTTCTTTATTTATTTGTTACAACGAAGGACGATATTTGAACGAATCTGTAAATGAATCTGTAAATTGGAATTACTCCGTACATTTACTCCGTAAATGACTCGCACTGTGGCAGAAATTTGACGCCGCAGCTTTAAGGCCGACAACCTATTGAACAGCCTGCACTCCTATCCCACACAGTCTCTGTTATTCCGTAAGGGCTCTGTACACTCGCCTCCGTATGGCGTCTACCCTCACTGCAGTCTATAGGGAGGAGATCTGTGATTAGATCTTTCAGGCAGCAAACAGAGAACATCATCAGAACCCTGCCACACACCTGCCAGCTGTGACTCCAACAAACCTATACACAACTGTCTGATACCGGTAAGCACGTTTCCCTAGCGTTTCCATTATGTAACAGAAACGTTTAAATGTTATTCTGTATGTTCTAGGAATGTCCAGTTTTTAAGACGTTCTGTTAACGCTACTGGTGGTTATAAGATCGTTATTTAAACTTTTTTAATTCTGTAGCGTTTTTTTTAAATGTTTCACTAACACCTTAAGAATAACGTTCAGGATATATATATATATATATATAAAACAATGAAATAAACGTTCTACTAACGTTACCGCAAGGATGTTTTTATAACATTGAGGGAGCTTTTGGAGAATGTTCTTTAGAGAACCTAAATCTATGATTTTCGCTTCATTGTTTTCCTCACCCTGTAAGTCGCTTCGGATGACAGCGTCTGCTAAATGCTTAACTGTACATGTAAACGTTAGCCAACGTTCTGAGAATGTTCTGTTAGTTTCTTCCTCACCTTCTCCAGGTAGTTGAACTCCATGGCCATTTCTCTGAAGAAGAAGTAGATATGAGAACCCCATTCCACAGCGCTGACAAAATATGGCTCTGTAAGACACACACACACACACACACACACACACAGACACACACACACACACACACACACACTTTAATTCCACAGCACACATCAGCTTCCCTGTAGAGAGAAAAATGAAGCTTGAAAAAGTAAACACTCATCATTGATTATAAAAACATTTATATGAACAAACAACATATGCACAGACCCAGAGGGAGCGAGGGAGCGAGAGAGAGAGAGACACAGAGAGTGAATGGTATAACGACAAGTGAACGAAGCTGAAATAGTCTTTATAAAACATTCATGTTCTCTTAAATAAAGCAAAGATTAAAGGGAGAACATTCACTCTGGTCTCTTTCTCTCAGAGCTGAATGTGTTTTAGACGGCAGATTCAGCTCAAACTCTCTCTCGCTCTCGGAACGAATCTTGTGTTGATACATTCATCTCACAGCGCTCCAGAATCTAAAGTTTAAACAGAGAGCCCCGAATTACACACACAGATCCATCTTCTCTCCTCTGAATGACGCTCTGCTCAGTTTCCCGTGGTTACAAGATCTGAGATTCGTGGAAAATAGCTTCGGTTTAAAAAAAGCACGAACAAATCAAAAACAACATTCTATTTCTATAACAATCTCATTTGGCTTCGTTAACACTCTCGTTGCGTCAGGGGTGAAATCACACCCAAAATGAAGCTGTGTAGCTCATGAACATGTCAGGGATATGCGCAGGGACATTTAATAACACTTTAGTATGGGGCCAAATCTCACTTTGAGAAAGCCACATATTCGCTTTCATATTGTTTTTTATTAGTAGTACTTATATAGAAAATATTAATGCCTTATTCTGCATGACCATCTTGTACATCCCTTAATCCTGCCCTTAAACACAACAACTGCTTTGGTATTGATAAGCAGTAAATTAGGATATAATTGAGGCAAAATAATGGTGAGTATGTGCTATTGGTAGTTAATGGTGAGTATGTGCTCCACATACTGAAGTCTTACCAAATATTCCAGCAACTCATACTTAACTGTTTCTCACACTTTTGTACAAAAAACAGCCCAGTGTTCTTACACTGCAAATAAATGTCTGACAAACAGTGTAGAAACCAATAAGCAGTAAATGTTGCAGCATCGCAAATAAACATTATATACAATTATTACGTTGTTTCAAAATGACTGAGCGGCCAATCAGCATTGACCTTTCGCTCAACCAATAGCAACGAGCAACCAATCCTGGCTAAATGTTTTTATATTCTTTTTAGTTGCATAAACACTGTCGAAGGGAACAAAATGTACCTCTGAACCATTTAGAGTCGTGTTTGATGGTGCGCAAGGCCGGGCTCTCTCCCAGACTGCGGTAAATGACGGCATCGATGGCCAGGAAGTCGGTCACTGTCCCTGTGAACAAACTGCCCTCTGAGGTCAAAGGGCAAAGGTCAGAGGTCAATAACCAGAAATGCACATTGACATTATGCCATAATGACGGATAGCACAACTCAATTTAAACGTCCTTGAGCATTACTAATATTCATAAGTGGCGGTTAAATGCATTTACGAAGGTAAATTAAAACAGCTATAATTAAAAGAGTGTTAAATATTATGTTGTGCGTTCGCTCGGTGCAAGGCTGTTATTATGAACGATTAAAGAGCAATAAGGAAATAAATAAATTACAGTTGAGAGAGTAATGCAAGGTAGAGTCATTATAGAAACTGAGAGCTACGCTGCTTACCGGCAAACAGCGCCACATTAGCGTGTTTGGGGTCGTAGGGACATCGCGCCATTCCACTAATGGGCTCTCCGACCAATTCCAGAGTGTCTCTCTGAACAGACACACACATTGTGTTTCACTGTATTAGTGAGGACATCTAGCAGACTTTTGGTTTACAACAAGCTAAAGATATTTTCTATCCCCCCAAGAGCAACTCTAAATCTAACACACACACCTGTTAAATGATCAAACGAATCTAATTAGTGAGGTTAGTGAGGTACAGGTTGGTTTTTGACACGTTTGACCATGTTTGTATGTTTTATACACAAACCCACAGACACACACACACATACACAGACACACACACACACATTGTGAGGATGTGATGGGATGCTTTCTGACAGTTTGATAGCTGTTATAAACCACACAAACATCTCCAAACACATTAACAAGTGGTGCTGTCATTTCCACATGCTTCAGGTGACACTGGAGTGTGTGTGTGATCTCAACACCTTTGTAGTGTGTGTGTGGATTTATCTCACAACTGAAACACATCAAAGTGTATCAGTGAATCAGCACTCAGTTTTATGCATCACACTTTACAACATCTGTCTTGTTAAAAAACAAAGACAAAAACTCTTTCATGCAAAAATTCTTTCATGATCTCATTAAATGACCAGGTTATTTTTGAAAAGTGAGATGTGGTACTTTCGCACAAGTAAAATAAACCTGTTTTAAAACTATTACGACTTTTTTGTGTGATAATTAACACAACACCCACAAATGTCAGCTGTGTCTTCAGTCCCCTCGTACCTCTAACCTTAAAGATCATTTCACAAATATATATTTTTGCATTTTGTGCGTGAGATTCACAAACAAAACAAATCAAATCAGCTCTGCTGCACTTACATGCACTCCCTTCATATGGATAATTAATCATTATTAATTCTTAGGCAATCAAGTCATAAAATCATGGAATGCATGGCATTCTGGGAAAACTCACGGTGTAGTTGGCACACAGCGGGTTGAAGGCATTCGTCCCGCACACAAACAGTCCTCCATCATGACTCAGCAGCACCTTTATGTAGTTACGACACTCCTCCTACAACAAAAACAAAGACATTAAGAGATTATTATAAATTATTGTCAAATTATAAATCATTGTTAGAAGCTTACTGTTGTGAATCAGAGAACGGTATGAGATTGTACTTGCTCAATAACAGATTTTTGTTTTTTTTTAACCCCAGACTGCAGCTTTAATTAATTCATTTACTTAAATGTGTTAATTGCTACTGTTCATTTGGAGTGTTATTTTATGTTGTAGTAACAGAAGCGAGAGAAGTCATTTTTGAATATCTAATGATGTTATCGCTATGGGCATAAATGTTGTGGAAATGACGTTCGCTATTAATTATTGTAGGGAAACAGCAGTGATGCTATCAGACTCGCTGTATTTGTTTTGCTAGTGCAGATCTTCTTTGAATCACAATAGCTCGCCAGCGTTTGACTTTCATGTCAATTTAACAAAGCCATCTGAATCTTAATTAAAATTTGACTGAAGGAGAGCGAGCCAGACAAAGAGAACGAGAGACATGAAATGGGTCAGAAAATGGAAGTACGCAGGGTAGAGTAAAATACACACTGTTAATATTTACACAGCCTCGCGAGTCAATATATTTACCTAGACAACATTATTTAGAGAACTTTGCTTGTTTACGAACACAGACACCTGATAAGTGGGTCCCAGCATGCAGCTCCGCCACAGAACCCAAACTGCATGCATCACTCTAAAATGGTCCCATTTTCTCCCTATTTTTGATTGTCGCTCTGACAACATATAGGCACAATGGTGCTGCATGTGGCAGAGAAACAGGAAGCAGCCAGACTCGAATGCATCACACCATGAGACCGGCTATAAAAGCACTCCTGAAAGCTACTGCGCAACCAGCTGCAAACACTCATGCAACAGGAATGTCTTTGTTCCCCAGCGGACATCAATAGAACGTTTTGAAGTGGTTTTGTGTATTTTGCTGAAATCGCTGCATGAGGGCCCCATCGCGCAGCTCCACCACAGGGCCCATTCGCTGCTCTGCCCATTGAGTTTGACTGGGCCTCCTGGTGGAGCTGAGGCCAGAGGGGGTCGACACTGAGGTCAGGGTGAGGTGATTAGCAGGATTGCTGAGGGTCTATGTGTTGTTACAGATGCAAGCCCACTGTTCACTCTGCATGTGCGTTTGCACAAGACTGCTGCTACAAATGCATTTAAGCAGCTCACGGCATTAAACACACACTCCCTAGTGACCGATCAGCTTTCAGCGTGTGCGTGCATGTGTTTCCATGTTTGAACAGGAGAACGGACAGAGATCTTTCTATTGGGGATAAACTAAAGCAGAACTCCTCAGCTGGGGCCCGGGGGCCAAATCTGACCTTTCAGTCATTTTTATATGGCCCTCAGAATGATTGACAATTCAAATATGAACTCACATGTCTTGGTGCACATATTCGCTGTTGTCGTATCTAAATTAAATGTAGATATGCAAGCAGCACAATGATCCAGAGACCTGTTCAAATACCAAGTCAATGATAAAAACAAACTGTCAAATAAAGCAGTGTGTCAACCTCTCAGTTCTGAAAATCATCTGCGCTCAGCAACAAACAGTGTGTAAACCGCACTGGCTCACTTTGTGCTCAATTGTGCTCAGTGTGCTCCAGTCCGTAATTCTTGCTGGACAAGCACTGAATAAAGGAGTGAAAAAATGAAGATAAAAAGACAGAATTTCCTTCAGTTTCCTCAACATTCCTTCAGTTCATATTAGAAGGCCACTTTACCATATGTGAGTTGATTTTTCATAAATATGACCATATGAAACGTGTGTGTGTGTGTTTTCTTGTTTACTATCACTTGTCACTATCACTTCTTTCTCATCAATGCCTGTTTCCTCCTCTGTGTGTTTTCTGGGTGATGATCAGAACACAATGCAAGTAATGGCCGGGAAATTAAACACCAATTTGCTTTGATGATCAGACAATTACAAGACAATACAGCTGATCCCGAAAACTGTGTCTGACAGAGAAGTGTTTAAAGACAATGAGTATGTTCAGCTTAGCATTCTACCATGATACCTTTATCATTACAGCAGTGTACAGTAAGGATACGGTACAGCAAAGCCCCCATATCCCACAATGCAATGCTCTAAACTTGACCTTTACATTCCAGTGGGATATCTAAACAGGAAGTAATATCCACTGTTATTTAAAAAAAAATTCTTGCCTGACAATTTGATTGGCTAAGACCATGTCACATAAAACTAGATTTAATAATTGTCTAAAAAGTTTTTATTTCCAAGGTAACAAGTCGATGTCACTTACATACAAGCCACAAATTCACCCTCGAAACATCATAAGAAAATAAAAGGCGCAACGATTTCATTTACTAGAAAATGAGAAAATATGAAAGCCAACGTATCTGTCTTACGGACAACATGTCCTCATGAATCACACAAAATCAGACCAGGGACACTTTTTAAAAAGCAAACAGGGCTTTTGTTGTTATAAAAATCTCCACTTCTTGAAAGTGAAGGGGAATGTTCTCAGAACATTGGCTAATGTTGTCTAGAGGTTCTTTCAACATTATCAAAAACGTTCTTGCAGTAACATTAGTAGAATGTTTTAACGTTATATATCATGTATATCAAAAACGTTATTCTTACATTGTTAGTGGAACTTTTTAAAAATGTTTGAATAACGTTTTCATCGCCAAGCAATTACGTTAATACAGCGTCTAAAAATGTCTTTTGAAATCTTACAAGAACTATCAACATAACGTTTTTGTTACCTAAAGAAAACGTCAGGGTAATGTTCTCAAAAATCTCAAAAGGCATAAACAGCAAGTAAACGTGACAAGAGCCTCGTTATATCAGTGAGCTGTAAACCTTCCGCCGGGCCGGGCCGATCTTGCGTTCCGCTTCATAAACTGTAAAATTGAATTCATCAGAGATTCAGGTTAGGGAGCGGGGTCGATCCATACAGCCGTCAGAGGCGTAAAAAGCAGCTTTCGTTCTGGAGGCGAGCACATGCAGCTCAGGTGTCTGTGAAACGCCATCAAGAGAGTGTCAAGATTTATCCTTCAGATTACAGCGTGTGACACGGCAGTATATATTCTCACAGGCCCGGCAGATTCCTCCACGCTAGCTGCTCTGATCAAAGCCTGCGTTCCCCTCCTGTATTCTCTCTTCTTTCTTCTGAACTCTCTCTTCTGCCTCTTGTTATCCGCCCGCATGGCTTCTATTGCCCTCTTTCTCCTGATCGGATTGCTGGTTTTCTTTCTTTCACCCTCTCATTTTGCTCTCTCTAACTTCAGAAGAGTAACAACATGTTTGGCACTGAAACACACACTTCTTAGATGCAAAGAGAGACATACAGAGGAGAGACCCCAGCTAACAGGAAATGTTCTCGGCATTCTCAAACGTTGGCTAACGTTCTTCAAAAGTTCTCCTAAAGTTGTCAAAAAAGTTTTTTGCAGTAACGTTAGTACAATGTTTTTAACGTTACATGTCATATCAAAAGCGTTATTCTTAAGTTGTTAGTAGAACGTTTTTGTTACAGAATTAAAAAATGTTTTAATAACGTTTTCATAACCGAGCAATTACATTAATACCACGTCTAAAAAACTGGATGCTTTGAACGTGCGTCAAAATAACATGAACATTTTTGTTACTTAACGGAAATGTTGGGGAAACGTTTTTACAACCTTACATTTAGCTGGGACACCTGTAGAGAGAAAAACCTCGTTAAAGGTTTGTAGGTTGTTTAGGATCATTATGGCAAACAAATGCTTGTTGATTCTGAATTTGTATGAAAATGCTGTTTTGGAATGACCCTACAAATAGAGTTACACAAATAGAGTTACACAAATAGAGTTATACAAATAGAGCTACATTCTCACAGTGCCATGACAAGCATAACAATGACAACAGGATTGTGCTGAACGAGAAAACAGATCCTCAGAGGGTTTAGTTGGGCCAGAGAGCATCTATTAATGTCTCAGATACACAAGCACACATTTATACAGTCCTGTGGGAGTGAGACAGGAGGTAGATGTGATCTTGTACTCTGTGCTACTGTACAAATCTGTTTATTGTGCAGTTTATAACTGCCAATCAAAGCCATACCAGTTACAGCCAGACAATATTTGAGTGTCTGAAGACATCCATTTATGTACCACTGAAGAATTTATTGTGTTCTGCTGCTGTTGCGACACAGCAGGTTTAAACTGTGTTGTGATGTTTTGATTTGGTCACTTTTACTCTGACTGAATGTGGTTACAGTGACGGTCACCTGCAGTTTCAAAGCCACTGAAATTCACACACGTTCACAATCAGAGTCCAGCTGTATCGGGGCAGATCATGAGATTTTGACTCATTTCTGCTGAATTTCTGTCGAACACGAGCAATCACTGGCGAGTGAAACATTACTAACAAGGGACATTCCCCAAATGTTTTTTAGAAACATTGTTAACATTTATATTACTTAACGAAAAAGTTAGGGAATCGTTCAATGTTACAACCTTGAATTGTTAGCTGGGAGATTTGCATGATTGTGTGTGTGTGTGTGTGTGTGTGTAAGTCACAACAAGGATATTTAATTTCCTCCATTACGAAACCGTGTCATCTCGTATCAGGAAGCAGGAAAGCATTAATTATGACCACAATTACTGAAAGAACACACATCAGATCCTATACTGCGCCTCTTCATTTCACCTGACACAGCTCGCTGCCCTATAAACCTGATCTCAAATCAGTGATCTTAGCTGATTTGAGCTTAGAGCTTTAGCTCTGATATCAGTGTTGCGTGCAGGGTTGGAAACTAATGATCATTTTTTTCTATTAAAAAATACTCAGTACATTCACTCATTTGGCAGATACTTTTATCCAAAAGGACACACAGCATATTCAAGTTATACATTTTATCACTATAGGTGTTTTCTGGGAATCGAACCCACAACCTTTGCGCCTCTAATGCAATGCGCAACCAACTGAGCAACAGAGACAGGTTGCAATAAGTTTAGCAATACTAAAACAAAGTTTCCTGCTCTAAAATTCACTGAACGTACAGCATGTAACACACAATGTAACCAGTTCCAAAAGAACAACTTGATTCATTTTAGTGAATCCTAAACAAATATGAATCTGTTTTAGCACTTACTGAAAAATCACTTACAGAGCCAAAAGTCATTCCTGCTGTCATGTCCAAATCAAAAGTGTATTTCTGATATTTTTTCTGATTGTTATTTCAGTACTGTTGAGTTCTGAATTGATCTGTACATTTGCCAGCAGTTGGCAGAGCGCGGAGAGTGCATTCAATAAATATTGTATTTCTTGTTTCCAAATATTTCTATTAATGGAATCATTTGGGAGCCAGAATCAGATTAAATAAACACCTTACAAATCCCATCTCTGTTCTCTTTCTGACAGAAGACATCTAGAGGGGCTTATTTCTGAACTCTTTCTGCTTTACTGTATGTCACATGAGTGTGAACTATCAGTTTTAAGAGGAATTTAGTGATCATGGACAAGAACAACACAGAAAGAGCAACAAAGAATCTATGAGGAAGAAAGCAGGAGAGATCCCAGGTGAACATTTCCAGAACATTGGCAAACATTCTTTCAAAGCTATCAAAATGTTCTTACTGTAACGTTTCAGAGCATGTATTTAACGTTACGTCATATCAAAAATGTTACTCTTAAGTAGTGAGTGGAATGTTTTAAAATGTTACACAATTAAAAATGTTTCAATAAGGTTCTTAAAACCGAGCAATAATGTTAATACAACGTCTAAAAACTGGATGTTTGAATGTTCCTAAACCTTTTTCCACTTTTAACACTTCTGATATTTGATGGAAACATTCTCATAACCTAAAATTGTTTGCTGCGATAGTGTTGGGCCCTGCTGAAGAAAGGGCCTGAGGCAGAAAATGGCAGGTGTGTTTGATGTCTGTGAGTTCTGTGAATATGTGGGGGGTGTCAGACACATCTAATTTGTACGCTTCCTCTGGCCAAACAAAACTCTTTGCCCAGGTTTGACATTTGGTTCCTTGAAGTTCCTTTCCCTGCAGTCATACACATCTATTAAATCAAGCTGCTTTACGACAGAGAGACAAAGCAGGACTGTGACTCTACATTATGAAGGTGGGCAGACAGCAAAGGGTAATTAGCCTCTGAACTAAAGAATAAGGGAAGATTCATCACAAAAAGATCAAAGAAAGACACAATTACATGTGGAGGACGACGGTGGTCTACAAACTTCTGAAATGAGGCATCACAAGCCTGTCACACATCGTAAGGGCTGCGTTCACTATGAATGACCTGCGGCCACTGACTGTCAGTCAGATACATATTGTCAGTGTTGCTTCAGTACCTGCTTCACTACAGGAATGATGTGAGCCAGGTACTGATTCAAACACGGCCATGTAGCAATAAAAAAATCACTTATAGGTGAAATCCTATAAGACCAAACCGAATGAATTCTACATCTGTATACTTTTGTTGTACAAAAAGGCTGTTTAATGTTTAATATGCAATCAGTTGAGGGGACAATCCACAGCCTTCAAAAACATCTCAGGCTAACCGAGGTTTTACGAAATCCTCAGTACCAAAGTTACAAATGGCCACAGAGCGACTAGACTACTGTTTCGTTTTTGTGTGTAGAAACGTTCCAAATCCTCACAAACGTATAGTTCTATACGCTGAGGGAGAAATGTTCAAGCGTGTGATGGCATCGAGCATCGCTCTGGGTGCTTGTCAACAGCAAATCGGTCACTGTGGTCTAAACGAGTTTTCTAGCTCCGACAATGTTAAAATGACATAACACTCTTTTATGTTGTGACCCTGAACACTAACCTCGTGTTTTCCCTTCATCCTGCAGATCCGAATGTCGTTCTTATTGGATTCCCACGTCCTTTTCTGCAGGCCGGCAAAAGACACCAATCAGCAGCAACCATTAGAAGGTGAGTGGAGATTTATCTATGAAATTATGTGTGTGTGTGTGTGTGTGTGTGAGAACGATAGTGAGGGTACAAGGGCTCACCTTGCTGTAGAACATCTCATCTCCAGACACATGATCCAGTTCCACTCGATAAAGGTCATCTCTGCACCACACACACACATACACATTCACACATACACACATTCACACACACACAGACACACACCATCATTAACAGCAAGAAGAAAAAGGAATCTGGCTGTGAACTAAAAAAAGGCTGCATCCCAACTCACACACTACATAGTGCCTACTACATAGTATGCAGAAGTTTATAGCAATTTGCTTTTAATGTTTTAACTTCAGACCATATATTAATGCATGAATCAAAATGTTCATCAATAATTAATTTATTTAGCTACCCAGCTAATAACTTTAGATTGTTAGATTGTGTGTTTTCTTAACATTTCCATAAAGTAACAAAAACATCAAAAATGTTATTTCAAGGAACATTTAAACTGTCCGGTTGTATTAATGTTAGGGCTATGTATAAGAATTATTATTTTTTAATTCTGAAACATTTTTAAAATGTTCCAATAACAACTTAAGAACAAGAACAACTTAGGAACATTTTTGATGTATGATATATAATGTTAAAAACCATTCAACCAACGTTACTGCAAGAATGTTTTTGATGTTTTGACTTTTAAAGAACAAAAGTCAAAGTTTTGAGAACGTTCCCTGTTAGCTTAGTAGATGCCAATACTTACATTCAGCACAAATGTATCTGTGACGTAAAGATGTTATGATGTTGCAGTATGTGCCAATAGTAGCCTACTGTCTGTTCTGTGCCATCGTGGTGAAGTACATACTTTTAGTGCACAGTACTGTATGCGAAATGGGATGCAGCCCAAAACACAAACAATCAATGGAGGGAGAACAGAATAGTCTGTGAATTTTAAGATTCTTTTGTACTCAATACACTGATGTGCTCCAGGAATTTGATAAAGATGCATTAACCTGTACACACAGCGTTTAACTGTGATTTGAGAACATTCACAGTCTAAATTTGAGTTGGTTGCAACTTTGAAATCTCTGCCACAGTGTTTTGTGGCGACAGTAACCGGTTTATAAGAGTACGTGGAAGAAAGTTTATACGAGTGATTCAGGGTCTCAGAAACTGCAGACAGACTTTATGTGTTCTGCTGCTTCAGGGAAACGCAGCATTTAAGCTGTTTGACTGCTTCATGTTAAAGGTCATGGAATGGAGGTTTAACTTTTTAACCAGCACCACATGCAAACTCCCCCGGGAGTGGAAATCCTCACAGCTCTGACTCTGAAGGGCCGTTTATCTGAAAGATTTCAAAGATGTAGCTAAATGTAACAGCAGTCAAAATGAACACAGATTTTCAGCCAGAACATCCATCACGCACACATGATCTGTGAGTGAATACAGAGCAGAGTTTTATTCTAGACAACAGTGTGTTCATCTTAGCTGACTGGAGTTATTAGGACTGGAGTGTTCATGTAAATTGTTTCAGACATTAATAACTTTTTCTTCTTGTATAATTTGTCATTTCTACTTAAGACCAATTAGGTTCAGGGGCGGTTAAGGGAGAAAGCTTTAATAAAAGAGGAGACATTTATTTCATGTTAATTTATAATGTAAATTCAAACACATTAATGTTACTGTATTAATAGACAAGGCGGAATTGCCAGCATTTATTTTAATCATAAGTAAACATTTTATTCCTTTAGTTGATATGATTGGTCCATTTACTTTCTTAACACATCTTACTCATCATAAATGATTTATTAGAGCGGTCTGTTTAAAAAAACGTTCTTTTATGGCTGACATCACAAAGCCCTCTTATATTTCCAAGAATACCAAGAAGACTATTATTGCATGTCTGACTGCTGACAATGCTGAAGTGTTTGTGTCTCGTTCTTGCAACAGTTAGAATTTAAACTCTCTCACGTTAAGAAAATAACTCTGCAAGTCACCTGCAATTTTATGCTTTAAACAGAGGTGGCGACAGAGAGCTAAACGTTATACATTGCAGCTCTAAGTGTGTATGTTTGGGCGTGAGGAGCAGGTGGACGTTACCGGGCTCCGATGTAGAGCGTGCGGTTGACTTTCAGAACCGTTTGAATGTACAGCGGCTCCTGACGGGTGTATGAGCGATGGGCCCGGCCCACGAACACTGGATACCGCTTGACCACTGAGAGAGAGAGAGAGAAACAGAGAAACCAGATAAGGATTTTAAAATGAACCTCTCGCAGTGTGGAAAAACCCAGCTGATCACACCAGCTTCTCATACAGTTGACTGAAACCTTTTTTTAATTTCGTTTAAAATCTGTCCTGTTTACTGTTTGTCCTGTCACAAGCATCATATCTATT
>JAZGTJ010006120.1:0-25762 GCA_036877575.1 Botia almorhae | reverse complement strand
TGCTTCAGTTGTTTAGTAACAGTGTGTGTGTTGTTTCTGACAGGTGGTTCTGTGCACCACAGTCAGTGTGGATGGACCTGTATTAGCCATTTCTGATAATATGTTTGTACACAACAACTCCAAACATGGCCGCCGTGCTCGGAGAATGGACTCAGGCGAGACGGTGGAGACCAGCATGGAGTACGGTGAGATTCAGAAGATATTCTGGTCTTGTGAACAGTCTGTATTTTGTTAAATAATAATGTAAGAAACAGTAAAGAACCCTCAACCAACACTGTTTTTTGAGCCAATCACATGAGCTCTAAATACCATGTGACCATTACCTCAGTAACAATGAATAGATATGTTCAAATCCCTTTCTTCCTCTGGTCCCTGCAGCTACACCCTGTATCAAAGCCATCAGCCCCAGTGAGGGCTGGACGACAGGAGGGGCTATGGTGATTGTGATTGGAGAGAACTTCTTTGATGGTCTTCAGGTGGTGTTTGGAAGCATGCTCGTGTGGAGTGAGGTATGGAGGCTACAAACACTACTGGAATGCTTATGGCTTATTTCTTGAGAATAAACTCATATAATTAAAACTATAACTAAACTATAGTTTACTCATATAGGTCATTTAACAGCTTCCGCTTCTGTTTCTACAGTTAATTACTCCTCACGCAATCCGGGTCCAGACTCCCCCCCGACACATCCCAGGGGTTGTAGAAGTCACACTGTCTTATAAATCTAAGCAGTTCTGTAAAGGAGCTCCTGGACGCTTCATTTACACAGGTACAAATACAGTATACAGTGAAAATACAGTATACAGTATACAGTAATTCACTCCTAGCTTCAGTTCCTGAGGATATTATACAGTTCTGAGCTGTGGTGATACCTGTCATGAGTTTGGGCTGAATCATAAGGTGCCAGTTTGTGTTTCTGTCTGGGCTATTAGTTACACATCACAAATTCATTTCTAACAATTATAATGTCATCCAGGTGTGATTATTGCTTCATACATCAACATCTCAGCTGATAGCTGAGCAAACTGTGAGGTTATTGAAGCAGAATATCTGAGAGATGTTTGGATTTTAACTTCTTCTGATCATCTGCAGCACTGAATGAACCCACCATTGACTACGGCTTCCAGCGACTTCAGAAGCTCCTCCCCCGACATCCTGGTGACCCTGATAAACTGGCAAAGGTGAGAACACACTGATGTACACACACACAACACACACACATACATCTGATTATTGCTGCTCTCTCACTGGCTTTGATTTGTGTTTCAGGAAATGTTACTGAAAAGAGCCGCAGATGTTGTTGAGTCACTGTATGGAAACGCCCCCAGTAATCAGGTGACCAATGAAACGCAGCGACTGCTGTTTATTAAAGACTGTTGTCTGTGGCGTGGAAGGATTGTGTCTTTGTGCATGTTTTGACAAAGTGTTTAAACATGTTTTCACAACTGCTCATTCTTTATTGTTGTTATTTTCATATCAAAGCAATATAACATGATCAAGAGTGTGTTATGACTGTATTAATATGTGCATGTAATGTGTGCATGTGAAGTCATCTGTCTGTCTTGTGAGATTTAACTGGATTGCTTTACATGAGTGATGTCACTGTAACTTTGCTGTTGTCTGCTGTCTTTTGGTGTAGGACATGCTGCTGAAACGGGCTGCAGATATAGCTGAGGCTTTGTACAGTGTGCCACGACCCCACAGCCAGCTGCAGGCAATGCCAAGTTCCCCCATACATGGGAGTGTGATGGGCCTCAGCTCGTATCCCACACAGCTGAGCGTGAGCATTGGGGAACCGGGTCAAGGCAGCAGCCAAGGTTAGAACCCTAAGACAATCCCAACATGCTTAAAAATGAAGGTTTCTAAAACCATGTTCCTGCCGTACTGTGTGCTTCCATTTAGAGCCTAAGATCCACAGAAACTTCCTGTTGCAAAAAAGCTTATAGTGGACAAAAGGTTCTATACACTATAAAAAGTAGGAAGAAATGGTTACTTAAAGAAAACACTCTTTGGGCAACCAAAAATGGTTCTTATGACATCACTGTGTGGAACCCGTTCTAGTCCTTTTATTTTCAAGAGTGAAGATCTGGAGTTTGGAAGGTTTCTTCTTTCAGCACGGCATGTTTAAAGTGATCTTCACTTCATCCTTCTGGGATGTGTGAGGTCTGCTTGTCTTTCCTGTCTCAAATATTTGCTTGTTGAAAGGATATTCTGTCTCACCAGTAACACGTTGTTATTTTTGTTAAAAATGCGACACATTGTGATTTGACTTTGTTTTTTTAAACTAAGGTTACAGCCGCAGCTCCAGCAGTTTGTCCCCGCGGGGTTATTCCTCAGCTTCAGCCCCTCAGCAGTCGGGTTACGGGTCCACTGGAGGAATGAGTGGCAGTTATGGGGTGGTGCCCATGAGCAGTCTGGGTGTTCCCGGGTCACCCGGATTTAACAGTGCCTCTCCAAACAGCTCTCCTTATGCTAGTGAGCATCACTTTAATTCCCTCCTCTTTAAAACGACACTTTAATTACTGCATACATCTTTAGTATAAGAAAACCCTCTTCTGATTCTGCACTTTTCTGATTAATAATCTTAAATACAATCTGAAATAATGCCACACTTGTTTCAGTCATGCCGTCCAGCCCCACTGTTCCAGGCTCTAGCTCCTCTTCCTCCCTCCTGCCCTTCTCATCTTTTCCATCATCTACCAAACAAAAAAGTGCCTTTGCTCCAGTTCTGAGACCACAGGGTTCCCCTTCACCCGCCTGCCCAACCTCAGGGGGCAACAGCTTCAGAGGTGAGAACTGTCCAGAGTTCCTCTTTGTAACTTCCCAAATGTTTTTCAAATGAAGAAATATATTTCATAATACATTTCAAATATATTCAAAAATTGTTTACAATATACGGTCAGATGTATTTGGACACACCCCTTTTAAATAAATGGCTTTGGCTATTCCAGGTATACACAAACTCCCAGTGTCACCCGCTTTAAGTTATTTTTTGCTGTACAAAACAGCTTGTTATGCTGGTTGATGTTGCAAATTTGTGTTTCTTTCCATATTATTTTTATGTATTTCCATAATTATAAATACATGTGTTTGTGGTTTGTATTTACCTACAGTGACTAATGAATTAAAAGTCTCACATATTCACAGAAAATAGCTTCCATGTCACAAAATAAAGTGTTTATGTGTGCGATGTTTCCATTGGCTATAAGTCTCATTTTTCATTTGCAGCAATGACAGGCCTTGTGGTTCCCCCAATGTAGAGTCTGAACCAATCACAAGCTCTGCACCCAGAGGCCAGAATCAGACTGTGACCGATGTCGCCTCCTCTTCCCACTTACTGGAATGGCATCCAGTTTTTAGTGCAGGTTGAGGGGAACAGATGCTTCAGAGATTGTGTAATATAACAGCTCACAGTCACAGTCTGTTTACAAAAATGTCTGATCTCATCTGTCTGATGAAGACGAAACCCTTCAAGAGCCTTCAAAACAAATAAAGACAACAAAGACCATATTCAAAATATTTTTGGAATCCTTCTCGAGAAATACTATCACCTTTCATGATGTGGTTGCCAAAGCGATAGCATTTCTTCAGGTGTCTTCAAATACCAAAAAGAGTTTGAATTTCGTCATGAAACTTAAGACAGATTTAGAACAAATGAGCTCTTCTTGCTCATGTACTCAATAGACTAGCAGCACAGAAAAACAGACACGCTAGATGTGTCCAGAGATGCAGCAGATGTCAAGAACCTTTACAGCTGAGATCGTTACTGTGCATACATATAATACACACACAGTCTGAAATTTAACATGTCTTTTTAAAAGTATATATCAAGCATTTCATTTAGAGAAAATGTTTATTTAGGTTTAGGTTTATGAGGTAATCACTTCATATATTGACTTATTTAATGACCAAAAAATGATGTAAGTTATATTTTTAGGTTAAGTACTAATATAAGGAACTGAATTGTACTTGCTGTTGTTCTGTTTTATGATTGCACCTGTTTTCTGTAAACAATTTATATGTTGCTATTTTGTTATTGATATTAAATAGTTGTTGTAGATTTTTACATGCAGCAAGTGTTTTGTTGTTGAATCTGTCAACACAATTACTTTGACAACAAATTTGTAAGATGTTTTGTACTTTACGAGCAAGTCAGAAAAAACATCATTTTGGATAGTTTTTCAAATCTTTCACAAGAAAGACAATGTATAGAATTACCACTGTTAGATCGTACACTTTATCACGACCTCGTGTGATATTTATTATGTTCATGGGCGTCTTATAAGCTCTGTGTGTCGTGATGGACTGCAGGCACTTTGCTCACAGTGTTTAAAATACTGCAGGAACAGTTCCAGCGTACAGACTCTCAAATACAGAGTGTATAGAAACACCAGTCACAATGTATAATTATTGTCACAATGTAAAGAGCATTGCTTCACTAATAAAGACAGAATACAATATTACAACAATACACTATAACTTAAAATCGATTTGATCACACAGTTCACATGTACACTTGTTTGGTGTGAATTGTACACAATCTCAGGGCTGTGCACCAGCATGTCAGTTTTGAAGAAACAGAAACTGATATTACACCGTGTGTGTGTCATTCGCTTGTATCTAGTGCTTCACAGAATGAGAAAATATCTCTGATCATCTGTTTCTGTGTAGCCACATAGTCTGGACTATACAAACTGTTTATTAAAAATAAAGGTTTTTCATTCCATATGTCCTTACTGGGTGTTTCCATTGTATTTACAAATATTGCCAAACAATGGATTAAATGGCAGAGTTTAAATATAAATATCAACTCATTGTTATATGACTCCAGATGCTTCAGGTTTAGCCCTTGTGTCAGCTGCTGCTCTGGGCTGTGCACCTGTAACTGAATTCATACTTTTCATGTAATAGTTCAAAAGAATCGGTTTCTCAAATGATCATTTTTAATCACCAAACTAATGTCATGCACAAGAACAGCATCTGTTTTTATAACCTCAATGCACAAATCTGTGTGTGCTGCTGCATGCTTTGGCATACTGTATGCTTACTTCATGAACATTTATTTTAAATGAAGGATGTCTGACCGCTTCTGTAATTCATTATTAATTCACATGAATTCAACATCAGTTCAAATAAAAGCCTCTCATGATGGCAGATATTATATTAATCTGACTAATTGACTTTGTGTTTTTAACTGTGATATGTAAATGTGTGTGTGTGTGTGTGTGTGTATTAAAAAGTTCCACAGCTGAATTTTGTGGACAAAGGGGAAATGATTGTGATGATTGTGCCTTTGTGGATTTGGAGAGTAATGCTAAATATTTTTAACCCAGGGCTTTAGCCACACTTTTGTCAAATCCTTTATTGATGGCCATTGTAACTGCTCCAGACTCACACCTCCTCTCAATGTCCCCAGGGCATCAACAGAGTGGCTTGGCAGATGGAATAGACAGAAACAGTCCCCTGTGTGTTTCTCCAAACCAAACGCACAACATTTCACTCTCTGACACATTTTAAATATTCAAGATTTTACATTTCACTATTTGAATACCGTCTTGTTTATGTCATATGTGAACATTTTAACAGCTAGTTCCCTTTATAAAAGTTCAGATAGTGTAATTAGTGCACAATGTGAGTGATCTGAAATATGAGTCAAACGGTGGCAGACCTGCATCACTGTGAACCTGCAAGTCTTAATTAAAGTGAGACGGTTGCTGGTGGAGTGACAAATGAAACTCATACCATCAGACAGCAGATGGATCTCCAACAATAGCCGGAATCAAGCTGGCTGGCTAATTGACACGGGGTTTGTTAGACCATCAATCACACAATGCTGTGAGCGGCCTTCAGTTTATAGCACTTATGTAAAAGCAAAGCTTAGTGCTGCTGCCACGTAATATTATTATCTCTGTTTAACTCGCCCTCCACAGATGAGCACTAGTAGTGAAACACAGAGGGGGAAAATAACAGTTTGTGTTCAGGATCAATAGCTTGAGACACATCAGATCCTAAAAGAATCCTAAAAATACCTTCCTAGCAAAGGATAAACTATTTCAACATTCAATCAAAATAATAATATTTTCCCTCTGTTTGCGAAATAATGACGGGAAAACAATTTAGGTTAAAACTAAAGATCTTCCGTTATCTCTGCCTGTATAAAGTTATATTATGTGTCATGTGGTATTTATTTATATATAAATGCTAAAAGTATTTTTATTAAACAAATAAACAAAGACCTGATCATTTTAGTGCAGTGTGTGATTATATATGCAGGATCGTATATAATCTGATCATCCATTAATTAATAAGGGTTGTGGATGTTCTCTGTTGTGCATTAATTTCTTCCTCATTTGCATATCAGTTAGACGAATGAGAGTTAATGTAATTAAAGCCCAAACAGCAGCACCTGCTGCCTCTGTTTACATGCATGTGTGTGTGTGTGTGTGTATGTGATGAGATATCTGTCAATCAATTTCCTCTTTACTCTGTTTGTCTCTGAAGGAATTCATTAAAGGAAGTTTAAATCATTTTCTGGCATTTCCATTTAAATTTTGTAGCAAAATATTATTTAACATTTTTATTTTCATAATGGAAACACCCCATTAAATGTTATGTGATTTCCACAGTATATTTAACATGTCAAATCATTTTCACTGTGTTCACTGGTTCATGCAGATGACTTAACGCCTGACGTCTGTTTAAACACAGATCATTTGATTCCTGTATAATGACACACATATAATATCATGTTAACAGAATAGAATGTATGTTGCTCTGTCAATACGTTCTGTAAACTAGAGATGTCTGATTGTTCCCCCATGATGAGGTACCAGATCTCTCTCAGACATTCTGCTACTCTGTTCCTTCCTGGTGGAACGATCTTCTGGCCTCACACCAAACCATCACAACCTTCAGGAACAACTGGAAATCCTCAAGGCTCGGATGTTCAACCTCGCTTCATGAATGTAAGTCTTCTACTGTTAATCCTGTCTCTAGCATCCCAACTATTCCTGCTTGTATTTGTAGTTTTGTAGACTACGCCTGCAAATGTAAAATTTACAAATGTAAATATAAGCAAATAAAAACCCGAAATAGGCTCTATACAATAAAATACAAAAATGTAATCTTTACACGCCATACATTTTCATTGTTTATTGGTGTACTGTCAACAGGAACGACTGCAGGCTTGTTTCTTAAATAATGAACCGGGATAAATGTCGGTACACAAACGGGCAGGTCTTTCCTCTCACCTGGAGGAGAGTTCCCGTGACATCTCGCGATAGAGGACTTGGAAAACTCATCAGCCTCTATAAGACCGGAGCAACAGCAGCCGGTCAGACGGGCTTTGTGCGAAGAACATTATTCATTTCATCACCGCCATGAGTGAGACCGCGAACTCCTTCGCCAAAAGCTTCCTGGTCGGCGGAATCGCCGCAACGATCTCCGAGACCGCCGCAGCTCCGATCGAGAGTCAAGCTGCTGCTGCAGGTGCGAGCGGCTTCAGCTGGTCCATCGATCGCGATCAGCTGGAGGATCTTTGAGACTGCCCGTCATTTCCGAAAATAACATAAGACACATAAAGAACTACATTTAGCTGATTAATGTTCCGCTTTGGTTCTCTTGATCCAGCTGTTGTATTCATTTCATTTGCTGTATTTACCGTCAGCGGATCGCATTTCAGTTTCCATGGCGACGCATCAAGCTTGTCACCTGAAAACGATTCAGTTTATTTTATTTAGGCCTGTTGTTCACTAACATTTGCGATTTGCAAAAGGGTTTTACAGGGATGTATATAATACGTTGCAGTTCTTAACTATATTTTGTTTAACATATCATTGAATTGCTTTAACAATAGTCGTATTAAAGCAGAGATTCATGATGACCTTTATCAGAGTCATGGTGACCTTTACTAACACTTGAAGCTGCAAACCTGTGTGTCAACAAAATATTATTTCCAAAATCATGTGTTCCTTCTTTTGCTAAAGGTCCAGCATGCGAGCAAACAGATAACAGCTGACAAACAATACAGAGGTATTATTGACTGTGTGGTGCGGATTCATAAGGAGCAGGGCTTCCTGTCCTTCTGGAGAGGAAACCTGGCCAATGTCATCCGCTACTTCCCAACACAGGCTCTTAACTTTGCTTTTAAGGACAAGTACAAGAAGATTTTCCTGGATGGTGTTGACAAGCGCGCTCAGTTCTGGCGTTATTTTGGGGGTAATTTGGCCTCCGGTGGCGCGGCCGGCGCGACCTCTCTGTGCTTCGTCTACCCCCTTGACTTGGGCAGAACGCGTCTGGCGGCGGATGTCGGGAAGGCGGCTGCAGAGAGAGAATTCACAGGTCTTGGTAACTGTTTAGTGAAGATCTTCAGGTCTGATGGTCTGAAGGGCTTGTATCAGGGCTTCAATGTGTCTGTGCAGGGGATCATTATCTACAGAGCGGCGTACTTCGGCATCTATGACACTGCCAAAGGTGGGTTGTGTAGCCCTGTGCCTGCAGTTTTATAACATCATGACTGTGCAGTTCTTTATCTTTCTGATTCGGTCACATGTCCTGCATATGACGGGTGTTTTACAGGCATGCTACCCGACCCCGAGAACACGCACATTATGTTTAGCTGGATGATCGCTCAGACGGTCACCGCTGTCGCTGGTTTTATGTCATACCCCTTTGACACAGTTCGGCGCTGTTTGATGATGCAGTCTGGACGCAAAGGAGGTACAGAATAACCTTTAAGTGCCATATTCCATCCAAAACTGATGAACTCGTGAACCTTTACATACGTTCACTCCTGAATATCACCCACAAATCTTCTGCTGTTTCAGCGGACATTATGTACACCGGCACCATCGACTGCTGGAGGAAGATAGCGCGTGATGAAGGTGCCAAAGCCTTCTTCAAGGGTGCGTTGTCCAATGTACTGAGAGCGATGAGCGGAGCCTTCGTGCTGGTTTTATATGACGAGTTAAAAAAGATCATTTAAACTTAGAGCAGGTTCTCCACATCTGGAGGCCCAAGACAAAATTAATGTTGAAGGCTTTTAGCACTTCAAAAAATATATAAATCCCAGTCTTAATTTCTGCAGCATCTGTTATTATTATTTGTATATTTTACTTCTATAAATGAAACTTTTACTAAGCTGAAGTCTTGATGTTCTGCCTCATGAACACTCGAGGTTCTTCTGGCTCATCACTGCCCATTAAAGCAGTTTTCAACACTATCTGTTGTAGGATACAAGTTTTCAATGCTGAGGAAACACTTAAGTTATGACAACGGTTTTTCCCATTACTTTTAAACTTTTTTAGGTTTATTTTAATTAAATTTAAAAGTACTCTTATAGACACACAGACTAGAAAGCTAGACTTTACACTGCCCTAATGTCCTTTTGGAGCTGAAAGGTGTAATCCTTGTTCGGTTGTGTTTATAAAAAAGTTATTTTTTATTATTTTAAAGTTGTTTTGCACACAAAAATAAAGTCTGGAGTTTGGACTGACACGATGGATTTTTCGTATTTCTTTAAAGAATATAGGACATTTTTAGTATCATGTTTGATATGGTTCCATCTGCTGGCCACAAGCTGTATAAGCAACATTTGTAAGATGGCGTGTCACAAGATTATATTGTGACTGGCGTGTGTTAAAAATGTTTAACTCTGTAGAATTGAAAAATGTAAAGGAATATCACATAAAGGGCACTTATACATCCCACTGAAAATGAGCTCAGATTGTAGGAGGAATGTTCCAAAATAAATCAATGCAGCTACTAATTTCAAGGGTTTACTTTTCCAGTCTGAACTAGATATGATTATTCAATGTTGTCAAACATTTTTTGAAACGTACAGCTGTTTGTATTAGTGTTTGTCTATAATTAATATAAAAACTTAGATGTTGATCAGAGTGCACGATCTGAGGAACTAATGCAGGAATGTTTCCAGCTGATACAAAGTAATGCAGTCAGATTAAATAATGAATTATGAAAAGATGATATTACTTCCAGTTCATCTGTCACACTGGAATAGAAGATCAAGTCAACTGCATTGAGTTTTGGGATGCAGTATTCCAAGGTTCAAAGGAGCTGTTTAAGAAATGTGGCTGTCCGGTTATTACATGGAAACAGAATATTTGCTGTAAACATGTAAACAGAAACAGTATGAAAGTATGTGGTTTTAAACAGATATTGTACAGGTGCACGGGAACTTATTTTCAGTCAGGTTTTTGTTTTATAAATGATGTTTCGCTGCAGGCTTTGAGAAGGTCCAACACGAGTTCTTGTTAACCACAGTTTCTACCCTTCAGAGACAGTTGACCTGCCGGCTAGAAAGGCAAATAGCAGAAGACAAAACCATTTTCAGCATTTATTCTTAACTGCCATTGTTTAAAGTCTACCAAAACAACATTAACACCTTTACTGTTACATAAACTAATACCAGTGAAATCTGTAATCCTGCTACTATCTAATTTATTTCATACATTTTCATGTTTATCTAAAAGTGATGGTTTAGTGTAGGCTACTTATGGCCACACTCCACAAATCATTGACAGTGCTGTAAAGTCTTGCTGTGTTCACAACCGCATATAAGCATGTCACTTTTATTAATTCTGCACTATACAGTAAATTAACGCAGTAAGATCTATGAAGTCGTGGTTTACAGTGAATAACAGTTAAGGGTGTTGTTAGGCATGACGTTAGCCCTGTTAAAACCCCCTCAGCTGTAATTATTTACTGTAAATCACAGCTTCATTGGGCTTATTGCTTTGTTATAAAACAGTTATTCCATATCTTATAGCAGTGTTTATAAAATAAACCTGTGCTTGTCACCAGGTGGCATTGATTAAGATTTCAGTTAAAAGGCTGTTTTTATTCTGCTTGCACTGAGTTCAGAAGTGGCTGCTATGTTAGTGTCATATGACATTATCTTAACTTAAATCTTTGCAGTCTATTCAGGGAATAGACTGAATGGGACTGGAACACAGGGTCTCTTTATAGACAGAGTTTAAGTCAATGATGTGCTACTGAAATCATGACAAATAACTCCAGTATTTATATATGTCAGATCAAACATACGTGACCTGATTTAGTCAGTCTACAAAACCTTGTAAATTAATGTTTTCACAATATATTAAAAGCATTGTAAGCACAAGATTTCATTGTTTGTTATATATAAACAAACATATAGTTTAAAAACAATTTAAGGAGAGCAAAATATTCTGAAGACAGGCTCAGAAAGGAACATAAGGACATGTTTTCATGGTTTTGTGGTTCAGGGTTTCTGTACATATCAGATCAGTGGTAAAATCTCATTACCTTTTCCAATTCACAACGGTAAGTTTATATTTATGATTTTGAATTTGAGCTGCCGGATCTGACTTCTCGGGAAATGACTTGTGGTTACATCACATCTGTAAAGAGAAAGAAGTTTTGGCTTCGCATGTGTGGTGCTGGAATTATGTTGGAATTGTGCTGGAATTATGTTGGAATTGTGTTGGAATTGTGAACATTTGTAGTAGCAGCGGTTTAGAATTTAAACTTATACATAGAGATGATGACAGAGAGGCAAACGTTACGGATTGCAGCTTTATGGATTCTCATTTCAACATACTGTGATTCTTATTCAAGTGAAATAGAATGCAGGGAACGATCTCTTGCTCAACTGATTTTTGTTAAGAAACATTTTTGAAATAGATTACTTGGGGGGAAAAGCAGCCAATAAGCACTCAGCATACGTGGAAACTTTTTCAATACTGTCTGCAATGCATCTGAGTCATGAAACTGTGAGATAAAATGAGACGAGAACATGTTTACAAATGCTAAAGCGTGACTATTTTCAAGATGCTTAAATCGAACAGTCTTTGATTTATTTTGAATGTTTTTAGTCACAGCCCAGTTCCCATAGTTACATTTGTGATTTCATGGTTTTAATACGTTTACTATTCTTAAGTGTGAGAAAGTATTAATAAAGAATAAGTGACCCTAAACTTTAACCAGTATGTATGTTATGTATTATTAATAGTGATGGCAAACAAGTGGTTCAATTATATTGCATGGGTGACGTTTAGCTAATGTGTTGCCACATACACTTATACCATTTATCATTTTCAATAAATGTGTAATTTGTTTGAAAAACATAGATCTATACACAAGGACATGTATTCTTTATCATGTATGAAGTTTCACTTTAATATAAGGCAAATAAATGTGTGTGTCAATATTTAATGTTGACTTGTTATGTTCTCCAGAGTTTCTGAGCTAGTATTCTTTATTTACTAAAGGATCTGTATCAGCTATCAGTATCTATATCTCTTATTCAACTACACAGTGAACAGTTGCCAGCAGGATAAGTAGAAGAACAGCGGAGGCGACGGCTCTCTGTGTGTCAGCACTGTCATGTACATTCAGTGACATTCCTTCTGCATCACCTGATTTAACACATAACAGACACATATCAGAGCAGCACAGACATGAGTGTCAGTAAACAGAATTCAAATGTGACTGCAGGGATTCCACAATGTTCTGATTGTTTCCATGTTTACTTACCTTGGTTGAGAGTTTCTGACATCACATGAACCCAGAAGACAGTTCGCTGCTGGGCTACAGTGGCCCTGAGGAAGGAGCAGACAAACATTACAGCATCTTAACTGATGAGTTCATATTCATAAACGTACTGTAATCATTGACATTTATTTGTAGGTGTAAGTTACAGGTTTGGGTTTAATGATAGCTGTAGACTCTAGATAACTCTAGATAACTCTAGACTCTAGGGTTAGTGTTTAACATTTGAGATTGTCATTGGCTTACATGAAGTAAACAGTGGTGACTGTGGCTGGTGGGATCCAGGTGTAGACAGTGGAGTTGTTTTTGATGTTGGTGTTCTCATGAGTGATGGCGCCTTGCTTGTTTCCTGAACACTAGAAAACAAGTGCATGACTGTCGACACGTGATCTCTCAGTGTATTACTGTACTGACCACAATACAGATGCTGCTGCTGTGCTCTTCTTCTATACAGTATATATATATATATACTGCTCCAATCTCACAACATCATCAAGAATCAAGAATGCAGTCAGATATTTTATCAACTGTTAAAGGGTTTTTGTCAGTTGTTAATGTCTCACCTCTAAAAACTTTGTGTTAGCTGGTGGTGTCTGCCAGGTTCCTATTGTCTTGGAGTCTGTCCCAGATCGAGCCTCCAGTAACACGCCACGATAGTCTGGCCCTTTAATTACAACTAATGAACAAACATTTTCCATTAGCAATTAACACACTATCCCCACTTATGTGATTACAAAAGAAAACTCTACATAGTGTCTGAAAAACAAATGTACATACACATATATGATAATAGAGACCAAGCAACCAAAAAGATTAAAGTGTTGCACAGTTATAGTTATGAAGTGATATTATATATTTTTTTATATTTTCTTTATGGTGACTTAAGGCTTGACAAGCGCTTCACACAATGTCACCATGTAAAATTCCCTAATAAAACTTGTATTAGATAAACTTAGATGAAACATTGCTTTTGCATTGTTCATAGGTTTTTTCCAAACTGGAAAACCTGGAATATCAATTAGTGTCAAGACCTGATAGCTTTCACGAGATAAAACACATTTTGTTTGGCAAGAGTAACAGCTGATTTGAAACAGTTTGAAGGATTGAAAGAATTTCATTTTTAGTCTTTAGATTTGTCATCATCATCCAAAGTTAACCAAGAGCAGCATTATCTACAATGTTTCCTTACCTGTGAGAGGTTTGTCAGTCTGAAAGGTGCTGCTGCTGGGGTGGATTTTGTATGGAGCAGGTGCTGGCTGTGGCTGAACATCTCCGTGTCTCGGCATCATATCTACACATGCTGAGGTCGGTGCCCCATTTGGAAAGGCCGTAGCACAGATCAAAACCTTCAGTATGACAAACGCCAAAAGTATGATATCCATGTTTCCTGAAGCTCTTTCAAGAGAAGCACCCAACACAAACTACATTAAACACAGATTCTCCAGAGCTTGTGCTGGACAATCGACTTTTGAAAGGCCCTTTTGCTGAGTCACAGAGGCATGAATAAGGTTGACATATGGCACTGCTCCAATTTGCCCTCCCCTGCATGAAGTATTCATAACGTGTCAGGTGAGATGCTTTTCCAAAAAACTCTCCTCGGCTTCAGGAATCTTTCATTGATCTGGACGGAGAAACAAAGACATCCACTGTCATAAAGAAAACAAGCCTGAAAAATCGCAAATTTTCCTGCCAGACTCGCGCTGGATCACGGTACCAGTGGGCATGTATGAATGTGACCTTTCATAAATATCTATTTTTTAAGGCAGCTGTTTGTAACATTTATAAACATTTATAATATTTTATAAATGTTACAAACATATTTGTATAAAATATTCCAAACATATTCCAAACATTTATGTTTATAACATTTATAAAATAAATGTTATTTTTTTGTTTATATAACAACAAAAGATTAAAGCAAAAGGCATCTGCAAATCATACCAGACTTTATTTTAAAAAAATCATCTTGACACTAAAGTCAGTTTCCCAAAAGCAAAATAATCACCAGCAAAGGTTATATGACTAAATGTCTAAACAGTTTCTAATGACCAGTGTATCAGTTTCATTTACATTATAACATACTAAAATGTTTTGTTTATAAAGTAAGTGCTTGTGCTACTGTTCTATAGAAAAATGCTTTTATGTTTTATTATGCTGCCTACATTCACACAGTTTTAAATGCAGCTCAGACAAATATTTTTGGGGTCACTATATATGTTTAAACAACTGTTGTTTATTTCACACACTTTATGTAATTCAAATAATGACACTGAGGAATGATTTGAAAAGTGAGGGTGAGGTGATGATAGTTATCTTACATAAAAAATGTGTTCATGATCAGTTATGAGTCATGATCAGTTATGAGTCATGATCAGTTATGAGTTATGAAGTCATGATCAATTATGAGTTATGATCAGTTATGAGTCATGATCAGTTGAGTCATGAAGAGTTATGATCAGTTATGAGTCATGAAGTCATGATCAGTTATGAGTTATGAAGAGTTATGATCAGTTATGAGTCATGATCAGTTATGAGATATGAAGAGTTATGATCAGTTATGAGTCATGATCAGTTATGAGTCATGAAGAGTTATGATCAGTTATGAGTCATGATCAGTTATCAGTTATGAGTCATGATCAGTTATGAGTCATGATCAGTTATGAGTCATGAAGAGTTATGGTCAGTTATGAGTTATGATCAGTTATGAGTCATGAAGAGTTATGATCAGTTATGAGTTATGATCATTGTGGTGAAGAGTTTATTGAAGGTGGCAGTGTAACAGTTCTTCTGAGCTGATGTTGATGTGCCAACCTTCTAGATTCTTGGCCCAGGAAACTATCTGTGTGAAGACACACTCCTGCTGGAGATCTTACAGTGGGTGCTGGAACACCTGCAATCACACACATGAGAGAAAAGGGGAAACATGTATTTTACTCAAACACCTTCTACTTGTGAAAACTGTTTACTGCTGGCAGAACACTGCAGTGATTATCAGAGAGGGATGTTTCCTCTTCATCCTCAGGTGACGTGCTAGAATGTAAAAACTCTAGTGCTGCCTCGTTCAGACTGTAATAAACATCACTGTCATCTGTCCCTCATCAGATTCATCAATTCATGAAGACTCACGTCAATAAAACTGTCTTTTCCCTGCAGTTAACTGCTGTGTTAAATGTCTTCTCATCTGTATTATAATGGCATCCTCACACGTTTACACTGTTTCTTTCTAAATAATAGTAAACAGAAGAGGCTACATTTCCGCTTTCAGATTTTTTCACTCAGTATCAATCTGCACGTTTTACTGGAAGGCAACGAGCTCTGATTGTATACTACCTGTATACTACTTTAGGTGTCTAACCCTGTTAGAATATTTTACAAGAGAACTAGATCAGAAGTTTGTATCATTTGTTTGAAGTGTCATCTAGCTTATAATGGAAGGCAACTTAAGTTCTGTAAGTTTGTCTCTGTGCCACATTTTCTAGTCGAGTTAGAACACTTAAATATTAATTTACATTTATTTATTCATTTAACAGACACTTTTATCCATAGCAACTTACAAAGAGAGAGTATCTGATTACGTTACTATGTAATCAGGGACAGGCATCACAGAGCCAGACCAAAAAGAACACTTGTAATTATAAAGTATATATATATTTTTATTTATATTCTTTTCAGAAAATAACTGATGGTTTTATGTCAGCTAGGGTCAGGAGCAATTTGAAGCTGCATGGACCTTCAAAACAATGAACCCTGTTGAATTGCATTAGATGGGGAAAAATCCTGGAATATTTTCCTTAAGAACGTTTTTTTCAACTGAAGAAAGACAAACAAACATGGATGACATGAGGGTGTGTAAATATCAGGAAATCTTCATTGTGGGGAGAACGAATCCTTCAGTATCACGGCTGTCATCATACAGTCACATAGTCCTTCTACACATCATCACACAGTGTGTTACAAGCAAAGCTCAGTCTCTTAAAGGGCACACCACACAATCATGTGATGTATGCAAATACAGTTTTGGTTGTTACAAGCTGGAAGACATAACAGTGAAACTTGAAGACCACAGATCTCTGTGATGGAGGGAGTATGAAAAGGTGTGCTGCCTCAAAGCTTTGCTGGTTTGTTAAAACACAAAACAGAATGTAGCTTTTGATCTTGCTGGAAAATGTATTTATTCGCTGGAGAAACAACATGTACAGTAGTAGCACAAGTAACTGAGCTACTGTCAAGATACAAAACATGTAGTTAGGTTAGTAGCGTCGTTACATGTAGTGAGCTACTCCCCAACACAAAAATCAAGTATACAACAATAAAAGCTCGTAAATATGTCATAAATCAGAAGAGGGTTTGTATCCTGAGATAACTAGTGTTTATTTGGTTCTGAAAACGTCATTAGCGTTCTTAAGTTAAAAGTATAAGCAGTTCTATACTTACAAACAGCTGTTCAGATCAGTAATACCCCAAAGAACATTACTGTAAAGTTTCATCTAAACCAATAAAACACAACAGAACTGTCTGCTTAAAGTCTGTTGCTGAAGGTTTGAGTGAGGTGACGTCTAACGTCAAGCACACCTGACGTCATTGTTTTGAACACACATTACGGCACATATAACCAGCAGCAGAGGGCAGTGAAGAGCAGTGGAGAGCATTAGCCGCTTGTTTTACTACAGTCACAGGTTTACAGAGTCACCTTCAGTTGCTAGAGGGCTGAAAGAAATAAAGAGAGAAAAGCTCTACATGCATGAAGAGCTGCTTTGGTATATTCATCAGAAGTTGCACATGTATAAAGATGTGTTACTGAATCAATCTGCCTGAATCACATGTACATGTAGTCATCACAATATCTTCAGAGTTTGTTTCTCTTCTGTTATCTTCCTCTGTGTTTTTCTAAGGCCCTGTGTTTGCCCCTTTCTCCTCTTCTCACATTAAGATTATTCCACCAACCAAAAACAACTACATTTGATTTTATTGTAGACCAAAAGTAGGACTGAAGAGTCGACACAGACTCGTCATATTTGCCCATGATGATGTTGAGTTTGGCCCACTTGCTGCTGTTCTGATGTTTCAGGGACATCCGCTCCTGTTTGGATGAGAAAATTATGAATGACTCTCCACAAAGATTATAGAATTAACAAGATGCCACAGTTCTATTAATATAAATGTTCGATATGTCCGCTCTAGTGAATAAAGTCCCGCCCTCTAGTAGAAAGTCAATCATCAGTAACTAAACATTCTCTGAGGGGAGGGGCTCTGTACAGTGTTGTGAAGTACTTCATATCCTCAGCACACATGCAGTAGCTGAATAGGAAAAGCTGCTTCTTTTAGCCAGTTTGAGCTTTAGAAACAGTTGATGGTACAGCTGATGTCAGGTTTAACAGCTGGTCAGAAATATATTGTTTCACTGTGTCCTTAACCAACAATTTGAAAGAAATCTGCCTTCCTCTATTCAAGTAGATTTGATCTTGTGTGGCTGAAATAGCTGCCTGGAGGTGCTGCAAAGATGGCCGCTGAGTGTGCAGACTTTATTAAGAAGACTTCCCAGAGTCTTCTCAGGCTTTGCTCTCTTATCACACACCTCCATGCTGGAGAGCTGGATCTTCTTCAGCTCCTCCAGAGCGCCTGTGGGATCGGTTTTCATCATCTCTTCAAACTGCTTCAGAAACTCTCTACGTTTAGCTTTCTTCTGAATCTTGTCATATCTGAGAACGAAATATTTGGTACTTTGAATAAAACCTACAAGGCTGCCATCCAATTACACTTTTCATCACACTACAAATGCTGTTTTTCAAACGTGATGTGCATTCACATCATATTTATCACATTATAACAGGCAAAACAACTTATAAATGCAACCTAATACAAGACTCACAGATATGGGTGAAACAGTTCCTAAAAAAGAATGTATACAGGATATATTAAATGTTTATCCCCGAACCATTACACCCCTAAAATACACATCAGTAACACATGAAATATCCTAAATATACTCAAAGCACTGCATCAAAATGCAATAGTTTACAATAAAGGAATAATTTCAATACTTCAAAAAATGATGTGTGGTCAGTTCTAGGTTCATGCATGTGTTCCCACAAAGAAGATAAAACATGTTGGTTACATCATTTTCAGTTATAAATATATATTTTTATATGATTTAAATAAATTTGACAAACTCCATGCATTATTGCACTGTTTCGCAAGATATCATGCAGCCCAGAAACGTGACCATAACCTCCTCACCTTCCATCCAGCCACAATCTGCTCGAGCCGTTTGGGTCCTGAGGACTCCTGCTTCAGAAGAAACTGCAGCTGCTCGGCCTTCTGGTTCTGCACAATATCACCCTGCCAGTGGCCCACTTCTCTAACTGCCTTCTCATAGGCTATGCCTCTTTGAATCTGTCAACACAACACAGAGAAACTTCAGCAGATTCACAGACAGAAGAAAAACTCTTAACCTGGTAAACGGTCACCTGCAGGTTATTTATGTGGTTAAATTTATGTTAGTTGGAAGATGGAATTAGTTATTTTATTGGTTAGGTTATTCTAAATGTCAATGTTTGACAAAATTCAGTATTTTTGTACCTTCTCTGTCTCCTCTTTAAGAGTCCCTTTCCGGTTCTGCAGGTTCCTCAGGTGTATCTTGGTCTTGTTAGAAGCTCCTGTAGTTTTTTCCAAAACTCCCAGAAGGTCAGAAAGATTGACTTCATCTCTAGCACCTATTAAAAAGAACAAAGATACATTTAAGACTGAAACTGTCCACTTTGATCAGACACATACAGTGAATAAAGACTGAAGCGTTCTGTGTTTACCCTCTGTATTGACCAAGAACTCTGACACCTGCAGACTTGTTTCAGAGCGTTCGGTCTGGTTTGTCCTTGAAGAAACAAGAACCAATGAAACACTTTGAGCAACATTTTAAGATAAAGAGTCTTAAACTGTAATATATTGTGCCACAGATCTCACACCTCCTCTTTTCAACCAGAGAGCTAATAGCTTTCAGTAGCTTGTTGTGTTTTTGCTCGTCACTGCCCTCCAGTGTGCAAAATAAGAAATGCACATTTATTTTTGCATGCATTGATTAGACAGAAGCTTTGACACAAAGTGCCTTACAATGCATTTGAGGGGTACATCTTTTATCAGTATGCGTCTTTCCGGGAATTAAACTCATTGATGTTTTGTGTTGTTAATGCAACACGCTACCAAATGCCCGACAGGAACACAACTGACATGAAAATCAACCATTCTGGCTAAATCTGGCACATGTATATCACACAGAAATGAAAACACAATGTTAAGGTGCTTTTATTGCGTGACAACTTTGATTTGTTTTATTGAATCCCTTCACCATAAAATCGAATAGAAATCTACAAAACAGCTAGTAAGAGGATCTGCCTGTGGTTAATACTCAATATTAAAAGATCAAGCTGCACACGCTCTGTGGTGAATAACAGGTCTGGAGATGACTGGAGGTTTACAGCTTTATCATTTAAACTACCACTTGATGTGATAACAGTAAGTTTGTGAAACCTTATCTTCATGATCCATGTCTGAAACTCCCTTCACACCTTCACTGTAGTATGAAAACATGATTCATAACAGCCTGATATAGTGTCCATCACAGCAGACACATCCCGCATCTATTTACAGTGTGATATTACAGCCGTCATGAGTGATTAGCATTGACATCTACCCATCATTCTATATCACTGGCAGTGTGTGCGTTTACATTCAAGACGTGGAAAGAGAACTGACGATGCTCTTAGTACCTTTAGGTTATTTATCATTATCTGCTTTTAATACCTCATGAGTTAACCTGGTGTTAGAAATAAGAGGGACCGCAAATGAGTTAATGGACCACCATAAAAGGGGAAGGGTGACCCCCCCCTCTATTTAGTTAAACAATCCATTAGAAAAGAGTATTAAAATAATTCATTAAATCACACGATTGTCTTATGTTCACACGATTTGATATCTCAGCTTCTACGTGTGTGAATCGAGTTTAACTGTGTTTGTCGCAGTCGTGTTATTGTAAGATGTACAGCATAAACACAGCCGACATTTACCCGTTTTCAGTTTCTTAAGCACGCGTCCAGCTGAAGTAAAAAACAGCGTTAAAGACTGTCCGATCTGAAAACCAGCGAGCTGTAACGTCAATGTATTCGCTAACCTAGAAAGACTTCACATAATATTATTTCAAAATACTGAATGTCAACAAAATAATCGGCAAATTCTTTCTCCATTACATGTGATTCGTGCATTAGACATGACGCATTTCCGGGGGCTGGGCTATGAGTAAAATAACACCAGAGATTCTATTAATTTTGCGAGATAGTAAACTCAGCTAATCTACCATTGAAGAAAGCGTAACGGTTAACTTTAATTTTATTTCTTCTCATTAAAAAACAGCTTTACTAGGCATACGTAGCAGTGATATTAGTCTCTAAAATGTGGTTTTATCTTTATTGTTGAACATTAACTTTATTTTGTTTATTAACTCTTTATAATAATTTTTTTTCTTATTTCTTAAAACGCGTCACCATCATTAGGGATACAGAGCAGTCATAATAGTCACTACAATTCATGTCTTATTTTAACTGGTGAAACCTGCAAGCCGAACATAGAAAACTTTTCTTATTCAATATTTCTTATTTACTTTAGACAATATACGATATCACATAATATTACACAGTATTTGTTATTATTATCCTAGTAAGGCTGCATATTTTGGCTTCCACGTCATGAAGCACTGTCAAAGGACATCTTAATTTGAAGCTAGGCCTTTGTTTCTCATCCTCTTTTGCACACTTTCCCAAAACATGAGCATGCAGGTGCTGCTCAAATGGGAGGCTGCGAATGAGACGGTCTAGAAATTGTGTTTAGCAACGTCATAACAGACTCTGATCCCACCCACACGATGCATTACAAACACGACAGTTTAGAATTTTTAAGTTTAAATTTATAGCCAAATAACAGAAAATATAAATGCCTTCATCTCTGAAAACATATCTCTTATATATTATAATTAAACTGGGCACAGAAAGTGGCACATCAATTCTCACAATGTTTTGAGATGTGTGTTTTGAGGCTGTGAAGGATACACTTCATGTGCCCTCAAAAGAGGTTGAATGAAGGATACAAAACGAAGGATACGAAACGAAGGATATGAAACGAAGGATACGAAACGAAGGATATGAAACAAAGGATACGAAACGAAGGATATGAAACGAAGGCTGCCTTCCGAGCATCCTTCAAACTGAGACCTGCTTTAACACTTGATGATGTAGCAGCAAAGATATGCAGCTTTACCAGGACACAGCCTTCCATTTGAGAAGCACCTTCTGAGAACCGAGCCAGCACTTTCTTCACTGGAGGACTGGTCTTGGAAGGACACAGCCTTCCATTTGAGAAGCACCCAAAATCTACACACTTTTGGCACTTCTTAATACTCAGATGGATGCTTGCCTGTTTCTTCAGCCCGTGACCCAGAACTGATTGAAGTCAGCCATCTTGAACATCTCAGTTCTCTAACTGCACCTTGAGGTGGTGAGGGAGGAAACTTCCTGAGGAGGCATGAAAGTGGAAACATTGGTGTTTTCTATGCGGAAGTGTTTTTAGTTCTCGCCTACCATCCTTGCATCCTTCCTTCACATCCTAAGGGGGTGGAGCTAAGATGCAAAGAAAGGCAATGAAGACACACAAATAAAAATTGGGAAGCAGCCTTTCTGTGCTGCTACATTCATGTAGGCTACAGCTGACATACTCCTCGAGCTATTACTGCAGTATATATTATATGTACATATACATTATTTACAATCTCTGCCATATAGTGTGATTTTATTACTCTACGCTCTGTGGTTCTATAAAATACTGTAAATATTATATTTTTTCTGTTACTTTAGTTAAGAGTTTAATTAGCTGAAAAAACTATTAGCATACACTGAGCTTTATTATGAACTCATTGGTTAACTGGATGAGAAACAATTTAATTCAAAACAATTCTAAAAACAGAACAGCAAATATGTGTGTTAGACCCTCTTTCTGTTGTGGCAGGTGTAATCTTTATACTGGTACCATTTACTGTAACCGTTTTGGGTCTTTTTTTTAATAGTGGTGAGATAATTTGGTACCTGCTGTCATGGATATTAGATATGATGGTTAGCCGTCCTCTGCCATCTGCCATTACAGAAAACACTCTGCCTGCTGATGTCAGGTCAGGAGATTAGCACGGTTACTGTTAGCCACATTATAGAGTCTCTATAGTTTAGTATGGTGAATCAGAATAATTCACCTACAGTGTGATAGTGTTTATACATGCAGAATTAAACTCAGAGTATGACACTGTGCATGTGCGTCATTATTCTATTTAATTTGTGATGAACTATGATATATGATATATATGATATATTTTGGTCTACCAATGTGTGCGCGAGACAAAAACACAGATTCTCGGTCCTGTGAAGCACAGGAAAGAACTCTTTTTATTCCTTCATATTTAAACTTCACAAACAGAGTGAACTGGTACAATACCTCAGAGAGTGAAAATTACAAAAAAAGCTGCTGGTAACATTTACAAAAAAATCATCCTTACTTTGCAACAATCAGTTATTCTTCCACTCTTTTTTTAGTCTTTTGCATTAAGGCTTAATACTTCTGTATAAAGTATATGCAAGTCTTCACAGTTTTCTCGAAAAAAGTCACAATATTGTGTAACATAATGAAGCTTTTACGGCTATTTTCTGTTTAATAACAAATACACATCACTGGTAAATATACGTGAAAATACAGGGCTGACTGTAAAATGGCAAGTATTGATACTGTTTGCTGAAATATTCTTTTCTAAACATGTAAGATACCACTGAAATAACTGAAGCAGAAGAAACAGAAGAAATGAATAAGAAGCTTAAAAACAAGGGAGATCGCCTCCAAACTTTGGCACATCCCTTTAAATATTTTCACAAAATATATAAGATTTATATTTTCTTTCAAATCATATGCATGGAAGTATAGCAAAACTGGCATAAAGTGAAATCATGCTGTGTAAGGTGCTAAATTAGAGATATTACAAAACCTGTCTGTTCCAGACAGGTGAGAATAAGGTGCATTTGTAAGACTCAAAAAGCATGTAGGCCTTTTTTAGGTATCATAAAGAAAATAAAATAAGTTACAAATGCAACACAAAGCAAACCAACTGAGGAACTGATAATAACATGACCAACAGTCTCGAGGCGACCTCAGAAACTCATGCATTGTCCACTGACACTCCATGAATTACTCATAGTGATGAATGTCTTTACCAGACATGTCAAATACTCTGTAGCATGTAATATCATATAATTGCATGTTTGATGTTTGTCGTTAAATATTTCATATTTTACCGCAAGACATGGTGATGATGCACTCGGGTGATCTGATCAAAAAACGAACGGAACGAAGCAGAGATATTATTCCGAAGAATTCCTAAGCTGCACTAGTTTACAAATCAACAGATACGAGCTCTATCCCGAGACCTCACCGCAGCTCACCCTCATGCATACTGCAACAAGCCTGCTGAGAGAACTTACAGCACAAAAGCAGTTCGGTTGTAGTGCAAACACAACTGTCTGGCGTCGGCTTTTAAATAACAAGCTCACCAAGATACACGAAGGCACATACTTATGCTCCTCTAACACACAACACATTTACACAAACTGCAACACCTTTCAACAACACAGTTTTAACAGGAAAGCCATCAAAAATCATCACTGTTTAGCATTACTAGATGTTGCTATGGAGTCCAAAATTAGCCATAAAGGAAACCTGGACGCTGTGACAGAGTTTCTGTCTTTATCATCGTTTCGCCATGTATGGATCAGTTTGACTCTTAATGGATTTGTGTGTGGAAGTTTTGCTGGTTAACTGATGGACAGAAGACAAGCTGTGTCTTTTGGGACAGAACTTCCCTCTTTTAAATAAAGTTTCAGAAACATCAGTCAGTACCGACATCTACAAACGTTGCAGGTTGGTTTGTTACAGATAAGCGGCAACATGACAAAATCTAATTTCATAACAAGAAGCAACAAGTATGTAGTAACTATATGAAGCGAGCTGGCTTACATGAACATCCTGCTATCAAGATTTTGTTAGTGTTGAAACATCACAATGAAACGTGTCTTGTTTCTGGGACCGTTACCTTCATCTCTTACTGTCCTCAGAAAGCAAGTTTTACTTATTGTTTGAAACATCACAAGGAAATAGGAAGAATTACATTTACTGTGTCTAAAGCTTGAAGGACATCTTACTTTTTTAACAGCACAACTTTATATTCACAATTACAGCCTCATCATCACACATCCTCCATATTGTGACTGTATAAACAAAGCAGAACACTTTGTATAGCAGCACAAATGAAGAGCACGGAAACGTTCTATTGCTATTAATCAAAGAAGACCAGGAATCATCTAGTGCAAAAGTCTCTTCTGGGATGATGCTGTTCTGTTTGGGTTTGATGAGGATCGCTACATGACTTCTGAATCACTGTATTCAGTGCTGTATTTCAGTTCTTCTATTAGTTCAGTGGTTTACCATGTCATTCATCTATAGAGAAAGTGTTTGAAAAGGTTTACATTATTTCCTGTACTGAGTACTGAGCTTATTAAAAGAGCTGAGTACAGGAAACCCTTCAAACTGAACGGAACTGTTAATTATGTTATTCTGTATTCCTGTGATTCTTTGTGTCCATATCTCACAAACATAAGCTTTTAAGAAATCACTCTAGTCCAGTGTTTGACTTAAAACAAACATAAAATCAAAAATAAAATGGCCTTTTACACACTAAAACAAAACCTTATTCCATATCTCTAAACAGCAGGTACAGTCTAATACAAAGCAAACAACCTTATTTCTTTTACAATAATACAATTCATCTTTTCCATGAAGGCTGTTGAATGCATCCACTCCATTGATGTGAAAAAATACAAAAGTCATCTCAAGACTTCCATGTTTTCATCTTTCTCCCCATCTTCTAGATTTGATATCTCTAACAGCTGGTGGAAGTGCTCATGGTATTGCCTCCTTCAGATGCATCACTATCAGCTGCTCTGAATACTGTGTGATGTTTAATACCTACAACAGCTCCACATCTGCTCAGTTTCAATGCTTTCATATGAACTTGTAGAAAAAACCATGATTACGTTTGTGAAAATGAAACATGTGTTCATGCAAGAAAAACAAAAGACAT
>JAZGTJ010006119.1:0-25765 GCA_036877575.1 Botia almorhae | reverse complement strand
GGGGGTCTGAACCGAACGCCAGAGAAAGTCTAGAGCTGGAAGGAAAACTTGCCCTCAAGCTCAAAAGGGACTTAACACCGCTGAAAGACCTGACAGGCCTGTGTAACTCTATATGCTTCCACGAGTAAATGGAAATGACGCAGAAATGCAAGAAAGTAACCGCAATACTTCCCAGCGACAAAAAAGACGATTCATCCACATCTTTCTGTCTCTCTCTGTTGTATTTTACACTAACTCTTTTCATGTACTGTGTATATTATTGGCCTTGTGTATTGCAGCACACTTTAGTTGGCCTCAAAGATTGTGTGTGTGTGTGTGTGGGAGGGAGGGAGGGGGTGGGCGCCCCTCGCTGACCCCGTGGTCATTAATCTCTCTCCTTGTCAGGGTAATGGATGATGATGGACAAGCCAGTGTTTGCTACGTATCACTGCACACATACTCTAAAAAACACTCTTGGTGCCCCACTGACACCTACACACACACACACACACCCTCAGTCAGTCAGTGGTTGACAGTGTCTAAAGCAATCAGTCAGTGGGTTGCTGCTAAATCTGCACACTGTGTGTGTGTGTGTGTGTGTGTGTGTGTTTGTGGAAATGTGGTGTTGAGGTGAAGTGTTAGCAGTAAGCTTATTCTGTGATACAGCATGGCCATTGTATGTAGCCAGGCTAATTCAGTGTATGCTAAGTAATGCCCATGCATCAGCCACCCCACCTGGTGTTGGAGTGGAGAACTTCAGCCAGTGTCCACTCACTGTATGTCTGTTTGTGCATATGCTTATAACATGTTGAGATTTAGATTGATTCATTTAGCTTTTATCCATCTGTGTATTATATATATATGTGTATTGATATAAATTATGTGTGCATGGACACAGGTAACTAAACAAGCATTATATTCAAATGATGCTCCTACTGGTTTTGGGTGTGCGTGACGATCAGAGTTCGAGTCTGACGCAGGTCACTTTCTGTTACCCTCATTTTCTCTCTATAATGTCCTGTCACCTCTTGTTTGTACCATCACTAAAGCCCCAACAAGTGGCAAAATGCCCAAAAATAAAATTTCCCCCCAAAAAAACCATCTGTAATGTGTATCTAAGGTGTCACAGGGAGGTCAAAAACACAACATGCTCACTCAAATCCTGCTTCCCTCTATTTTTCTCTCTCTCTCTTTCTGTCCAGCCAGCACTGTTCCAGCACATTTCAAAGCAATTACTCTATGTTGATTTAGCTGTCATTGGGGGCATGTGTTTCAACATGATTTATAGACTCGCTCTCCGTGCCAGTCGACTTGCCATAAATTGCACAATATTCAGAAAGGGCTCATTTGCTTAGCGTTACATTAGTGGGGCCGATGATTGCTGCACAAAGTCATGTAAATGAGTTCTGAGAGGCCCCATCACTCATGATGTCATGTAGCCAATCCTATTATTATTTATTAGCATAATTGCCCTGTGTTTCCCCAGGCCATGTAGCCTTCCTGATGTATGCCATGACAGCTCCACTCAGTGTGGCGTGTACAGATAGATAGAAAAAAGAACACCGAGAATAATCTGCACCCCCGAACAATATCCCAGCTACCAATTTTAGGTTGTAGGAACGTTTTCCTCATGTTTTTACGAAGTAACAGTAACGTTAAAATGTTATTTTGAATATTCTAGGAACGTTCAAAACGTCCAGTTTTTTAGACGGATTAATGTTATAGCTTGGTATACGAATGTTATTCAAACATTTTATTTGGTAACTTTTTGAAACGTTCCACTAACATTTTAAGAATAATGTTTTTGATTTGACATACATCATTAAAACAGTTCTACTGACGTTACAGTTTTTGATTACTTTGAGATGATGTTAGTCAACCTTCTGAGAACATTCCCTGTTTGCTGGGATTTCTGGATGTGTTGCGTAAATATGTTCGAGTGGGAATACTGCCACAGTTTTATAGTTTTCTAGTTTGTATACTTTTTGCGCAATATGCTAATCTTATAATTGGATTGAATACTTGGAAGTACAGCTACCAAAATGTGTAGTGTATGACAGAGTAAAGATTCGTGTAAAGAACACTGTATCCCACAATGTACTTTATGTATTTGAACTTATCCCTAGATATCAGTACCTGTATACTTTTTCGCACCAACCTCTAATCTGCAGCCATTGATGATCCCTCAGTAAATTAAGATACAGCTCTGTATACATATCTATAGATTTGTGAGATGAACTGGATAATCTGTGTAACGCACCTCACACTTCACATGTACACAACAAACACACACAGCCTATCGGTCACATACACTCACAGTTAGATATGGAGGTTGTGTTTATCAGTGAGAGGAAGGAGCCAGAGTCTGACTGTTATCAGCTGACGAACAGCACAAGTGAGGCTGATACCATCACTGGAGTCTCAGACAGACAGGACACACATTTACTCTGTTTAGAGACACTCAGACTTGTATTCTTTGGTGTAGGTTTTAAATTGAACCTACTCGAATGATTCATGGAAACATAATTTAACCTATAGCGAAAATGAAGCTGTAATGTTTTAGACATACCTGAATATCAAAAACAAAATTATAAATATCAAAAACATTTGTGTAATTTTGTTTAGAATGGTGAAATTGTGGAGCAACAAAGTGTTGCTGAGCAGGTTCAACATTATACCGAACAGTTTACACACAGATAACAATTTTAGATTGCAAGAACGTTTTCCTAACATTTCCATCAAGTAAAACAAAAAGTTAAAAATGTTTTATTTTGAAAGTTCTAGGGACAATTAAAACGTCCCTTTTTAATCATTGTATTAACGCATTGCTTGATTATAGCAACGTTATTCAAACTTTTTTAATTCTGTAAAACTTTCAAAACATTCCATTTTAGGAATAACATTTGTTATACAGTATATAATATATATTATATGTGATGTTGTATAAACTAATGACTAAAAGCATCTTACCTTCAGTTTAATTTGTGTTACAGTGTTACAATGCAGTGCAGTAAGACTGTACAGTCATTTTCAGTCCAATGTTTATCTAGATCTACGTCTGCAGATTAGACATTGATTAAATGTTTATTAGTCAAACACATGATTGGATGAATAATTACCCTACGCAACAAATCTGCACCTCCCATTTAAAATCGATAAAAAAATTACAAATCGCATACTGACACAAGACTGTGATTAAACCAGCATTCTTGAAATCCAATCCTTCTAGCGAAACAACACTAACATTTCCAAACACCTCGCAAATCCCTATCGTAGACTGAGCTGGACATGTCATAACGTTGCTACCAGCAAGTGCGACTGTCAAACACATCAATCGTTTGAGCCATAACAAAACTCCACGGGCTCTTTCATGTCTAACCTGCATGTGTTTACCTTCCCTGGATTCTGTGATTGGCACGGGGCCTCTTTCCTTTCCGCCAACAACTCATGACCTCATCTGATCACTCAGGTCTTACCTCAGAGCGAAGAAGGTTATCAGCACAGAGCAGAGGAGGGGAGACAGAGTGCTGGAGAGAAATTGGGGGAGATAAACATGGAGAGCCTGGACGACAAGCTGAGGTGTAATGTCACTGCATGCTGTTCATACAAGCCTGAAACAAAAGGAGAAACAGAAACGCCAACGGCGGGAGAGGGCGAACTAGCGTCATATTGTTAATCCACCCATTGTACCTTGAGTTGCATAATGATCAGAAAAGTCTTTCCTGTGGGATACAGAGCGTGACAAATGACGTCGGCCTCACACTGTCAATTTATGAAACGAAAGATGCCCCTGTGACATCACGACACCCATCATTTTGTTCTAGATCATCACGAAAAGAACAAGGGCACATTCATTTCACCTCCCCTGTTTCCTCCTTCATTTTTTCTATCTCTCGCGCTGTGGCTGATCCATTTTTCCTGTTTTCCGCTCAGCCCCCTCTTCCCAGCTTCGCTCCCACTGGAGGTTTTGTTTTTTAAGGGATGAATTATTGAGTTAAACAGGGGCGATTAATCAGTGTGTAATGGGGCTACAGGGAGGAGCGGGCGGACCATGCATCACTGCAAGAGATGAGCCCTGTCACAGCGCACATCCAGCACTCCTCAATCACCCCCACATTAACACCAGAGAGAGAGAGAGAGAGAGAGAGAGAAGAGGGATGGGACGCAGGGAGATTAAGAGCGAGGGAAGAGAGAGAGAGAGATTAAGAGAGGGAGTGAGTGGAGAGACAGTGGGGAGAGATAAATTGTGATGTAGGATGAAGGGCGGGTTATGAGGGATGGAGAAACAGATGAGAGACCGCGGAAAGGAAAGAAAGATTGATAGCGAAGAAGGAAGGGGGGAAAGACAGATTTGGGTGGAGACATGGGCTCATGGTAAGCGAAGCAGAGACAGCTAATTCAGAAAGTGTGGAGGAGAAAGCAGGAGAGAGAGAGAGAGATAAAAGCGGACCGTGGCAGCTGCTGCGGTGCTGAGCTGTGCGTTTGATCTCTTCTGGTGGTAGATGTACACAAGCTACACACACACACACACAGGCCGAGACATATTATGTCTCATGCGTTAGATCACACACACATTCACTCATCACAACATACCACATGTCTGACATCACATGTACACACACAAACTGTAAAGCTTTCCAGTTGTGCATTATAACCATTATTTCCATTAGACAAAGATGATCTTTCAACTGAATAAGAAGCCCACGCTTACTAGAAATGTTCTGCATATAGAGAGATGACTGTTATTGCTTAGAGGTTGTTCTCTCATAGCTCAGGAGATCCAGTCGAGCGCTGGTTGTTATTTTAGTATCAACTTTTCCAGACGTTTCCCTTAAAATTCCGTTGGAGAAAGAAATGACGGGGATGATGACGGATCAGTTGTTCAGACCGAGACAGTAGCTCAGTGATCCTGGGAGAAAATGATGAAAATGTTGAGCTGATAATGAAATCTCTCACGTTTGATTAAAACTTTGTGCGAGACGCAGTTGAGATCTCATCTCGCGTGCGCTCCATTAAATCTCACTGCAGACTAGGACACAAATTGGGATATTAAAGAGATCTCATTTGTGATTTGTCTTTCCCGTTGAATAAGCACCAAAATAAACTGTTGCCAGATTTGATATATATTTAATTATTGAAACGTAACTTTGAAAACTTGATCATAATCACAACATAATTAGTTTGACGTTACAAGTAGATCCCAGCTAACAGGTTTGTGAGAATGTTTCCCTTATATTTCCATTACTAACAAAAATGGTAAAAATGTTTCTGAACTTTTTGGAGAACGATCTGAGAACATTGACTGTTAGTTGGTGTAGGAGCTGTACTTGTTTACCAGTTTCACAACGAAAACATCTGCATGGAGGCATTAGCCAAATGGATGCCGAGTGGACTTCACTTGCCTTAAAGGGAGTTTAGTTTGGACTTCTTACAGATTGTACCGAGTCCTCTCTGAGACAGCTGCCAATCACTTCCATCAGCCCACTCCGCATCCTCAGCTGTGCGCTACAGTCATAATCCCCAACCAGACTCGGCCTGTCACAGAGGTAAAGATAAGTTTGATAGGCTGCCAGTAAGAGACTGTCTCCTCCGCACCCCTCCCCCTTTCAAGGCCTTCAAACCAAAACTGTCAATCAAAAAGTCTCCTCAGCACGCAAAGAACCCTCTCCCCACTCGAAAAGTTCAAAGCGGGAAATCTTACAGGCTTTACTGAGACGTTAATAGCTGATACACTGACACGCTCTCCAAAGACATTCAGACATGGTTTAAAAGCCATGCCAACAAGTGAAGACTCATCTCGGAGTGTCAGAAAGACAATCACGCGCTCCACGGTTCTTCATTAGATAAAGAGAATACTCCAGCGTCTCACTCGGCACTGTTATGGCCACGGGCTACAGCCTAATCTCAGCCCTCCGCTGACAAAAAGAGACACATTTTTCACGGTATGCAACAGAGTGATCCCTGGTGATGTCTCTTTCGATCACTCACTCACTCACTCTCTCTCTCTCTCTTTCTGTCTATCACTTTCGCCTTTACCTCCCTCTCTTTGTGTCTGTCAGGCTGCTGTGGGTGAGGGAGTGTTTGTGATGGGTGATGTCTGTGTTGACTTCTCTCTCTCTCTCTCTCTCTCTCTCTCTCTCTCTCTCTGCATGCCTCTGCTTTCAACAAACCTCCTTATTCTGATATCATCTCGTCCTCACTCTGTGGTTACAGAGGTTCGGGATATGTGTGTTTGGATAAAACACACACACACACGTTTGTTTGACTGTATTAGTGAGGTCATTTTTATTCTTTACCTTATAAAAATTAAAACGATAAATAAAAGCGATACAATATATTAAAGTGTATTGTTTGTCACGAAATGTTTAGTATTTGTTTTTCTCACATTGTTTTTCCACCAAGGCCTGTTCTAGAGCTTTTGCTAGCATGACCACCGGCAGAAACATAAACACACCCTCCAGATACCCTATGACATCAACACTGATCTCAGACCAGCTGCCCTTCCTCATCCAATCACATGCTCTCAAACAAACACAATGACAACTCATGTCTAACCATGTCACTCACACCGACAGCACTAATGAAAAGACGGTCAAGCAGTTGCTCTTTTAAAGCAAACAGAGACATAATAAAACAACAGACCTCTGTTATGTATTTAATGCAGAATGTAGAAATAGAAGATATGTTAGATGACATTTTGCTCTCCATTTACTCTCCACTGAGATATTAAAACATAATGCCATTGGTGAATTGTTTCCCACGGGTATAAATACCAGCATGTTTTTCTCGCTCTTCTCACCCACACATACATCCACTCTCAAACTCACATTAACTTGTTAGCCTACCTCAGTACCTCACTTCAAACACAAACACACACACACACAGCTATCTCCATCTGCCATCATGCCGCCCACTGGCACGCATGAACACACAGCCATCTCTCCGTCAAACACACATGCATACACACACAACACTGATTCCAGTTTGATTGACTGCAGGGTGCTGTGGCATCCAGTTGGTCATGTGATCTACATCGTGTGCCAGCATATGGACCTGGATTTTAACACACACACAAATTCATCACATGCTTTGCTTTACCTTCCTAAAGTCTGTCTCAGGTTAGCGGTCAGTTGAGTAAAATAGTGGATGTGATCTTCGTCAAATCACAAAGGTTTTTGAAGACATTTTTAAAAACACATGCTGTGTGAGAGTGAGAGCAGTGAGTGTGTGTGGGTGTGTGTGTGTGTGTGAGCGAGTGTGTGTGTGTGTGTGTGTGAGCGAGTGTGTGTGTGTGTGAGTGAGTTAGTGTGAGTGAGTTAGTGTGTGTGTGTGTGTGTGAGCGAGTGTGTGTGTGTGTGAGCGAGTGTGTGTGTGTGTGTGTGAGCGAGTGTGTGTGAGCGAGTGTGTGTGTGTGTGAGTGTGTGTGTGTGTGTGTGTGTGAGTGGGCTCCCAGCAGGATGTGGGCACCCCCCCAATCCTCCTGGCAGTCAGTGTGTGTAAGTGTGCGTCTGCATGTGTGTGTGTGTAATGTCAAGTGACATGTGTAAGCGGGCGCTGTCAGAGCCAGGAACATCAGTGTGAGTGGCAGTCTCTCTGAGGAACAGGGACAGCCGCACGAGCGCCACAAGAAACACTCCCACACAACCGCTTAATTCCGTGGAAACCACCAGACATTACTAGAAGATTACACGCGTGTGTTAACTGTAAGGCAGGGTTGTAATGAAGGTAAGCTGGACACTGGGGATCTTGTGTCTAAGGACATCGTCCTTCACAGGCATGTCTGAATTCAATGTTGGCGTAGCTTGCCGTCTACTAAGATGTCTTCATCTGGTCAGTTTTTGAAGGCACAGTTGATTCATCCTTTGCTGGGTATGATGTTCCACAGTTCTGTGTGTTCTGCTCAGCTGAAGGTGGAAGGAATACAACAGCTGTCTGGGTGGAACAATTTATGTTCAGACATATTTCCTATAGAAATAAGAAGTTTAGGCAGAGCGTATTGAACAGTCCTTTGTTTTGTAAACAGGCTTTAGTTACATCCTGAACTATGAACTAGTCATGAACTATGATTTAAACACTTGCTATTGCTAGACAAAGACAGGTGGTTTTCCGAATGTTGGCTAATGTTCTTTAAAGGTTTTCTCAAAAATTCCTGCAGTAATGTTAGTAGAATGTTTTTTTAACATCATATCAAAAATGTTATTGTTAAGTTGTTAGTGGAATATTTTAAAACAGTTACAGAATTAAATGTTTGAATAACGTTCTTATAACCAAGCAATGTTAATACGGCAAAAAAAAATTACATTTTAAACATTCCTAGAATTTTTATTTTTTATGTTTTTGTTACTTAATGGAAACGTTAGGGAACTGTCCTTACAACCTAAAATTGTGCGCTGGGAAGCTTCGTCCAGCTTGCCTCTATCATATTTTGGCACCATTTTTTACATCCATTCCTCCTCTATCGCTCCCTTTCTTTCTCTCCTCCCATACAGCCATGAAACTGTCAGCAGACCCTCTCTTGTGGTGTTAGAGGAGAGAGCTCAGCCATCGAGGCCTGTCAGAGAAAACACTTTTATTTGGCTCCATTTGCACATCTCATTTTCCACAGCAAAAAAGTACATAAACACATGCGTCACAGAGCTGAGCTGGTCGGACAAGATTCAGAGCCTCTAATTTCGTCTTGCCTGTTCTGACAAGGTGACAATGACAGGACACAAGTTTTGATCAGCGCGTTAGGGTGGAGATAAAAGAGAGACAACAAGAGAAAGAAAGATTTAGCAGGACGTGTTATTCTGTGTGTCCGTATCTGTGGGAATTCTAGGATAGCCCTGGGCAGCCCTTGACCTACATAGGTGGACCCTGACTGAGAGTGCGTGTCGTGCAGACAGGTGTGTGTGTGTGTGTGTGAGAGAGAGAGACAGAGAGAGAGAGAGAGGTAAATGGGTCAGGCTCAAAGGCAGACAGCCTCTGTCCTCTTTCTCTCTTTGTAGTGATGACAGGTGACTGACTGCTTGACACACCTGTCGGAGCTTAGCTTTCCTCTTGCTGACAGATACAGACATATCTCTCTCTCTCTCTCTCTCTCCCTCTCCTGCTGTCTTCTCTTCATGATCCCTGTTGTCTCCTGCTCTTGAGCAATGGGACTAAGTGAACGTCCATGTATTAAGAAGTAAAGAAAACCTGAAGCTTGACTAGCTCTGTCTCTGTGGTACTTATGAAGAAACTCTCTCCCCTATCAGTGCTGTGTTGTGGAATATTTGCACTGCTGTTTAAGGAAGGTGGACATAAATAAAATACGGAAACTATCAGTTACTCTTTGTCCTTAATTTTTCGCTTTTAGATTTAACAGTCCCATCAGTCCATGAGCTCAGGCAAAACCTGCAACTGTACAATTATCTGACAGTTCTGTGAGTTTTGTTCTGTGTTCGGTGTATTTAAAAAAACAACAACACCACACTGAAAAAGCTAGAAGGGATGATGTTCTCTAAAAGTTCTCTTAAAGTTATCAACAAATGTTCTTGCATTATAACATTAGTGAAATGTATATATATAAAATGTGAATATATATATATAAAACATTGTTTTTATGTTTATAAAAAGTTCCACTAACTACATTACAGAATTTAAATGTGTTTATTTAAAATCCTGTTTACTGCAAATAATGGCAAAGAATATTTGTAGCAAATGTTCGTGCTTGGTGTTTATAGTTCTTTCTTTGTTTGACATCCGTGTTGATGTCAACATCGAGAAAATCCAGCGCTGTACAAACAACACACATGCTCTGATAATGAAGCCTTGTGTTAACCTGACGCTGACCGTGTGTCTGTCAGACAGAATGTGTGTGTGTGTGTGTGTGTGTGTGTGTTCTACAGGCAGTGAGCTTGCATTCTACAGATGGAATGTGTGTGTTCTACAGACAGGGCCATATGGTCTGATAAAACAGCTGTCTTCTCTAAAGACTACTAATGAATCTTTGTGCTACACAATAAACAGTATTTGCACAAAAACATAATGATCAACATGCATGGCCTCCACATAATCAATCTGTGCAGACCGGATGTAGTACGGTGAGAATTACTGTCTGAATTTTTATTGGCTACACGTAGAATCATGAAATAAACAGTTAGCATGAGGAAATCAAAGAAACAGCACATTGCACAAATACACCTCAATGGAACCTCCATGTCAGTGTAATGCTGTGTTTCACCAGCAGGGGGAGCACCCACTTTGAAGTTATGATGGCTAGATTCACACAGTAGCAGAATACAGTTGTCAGTCCTGGAGTATTAAATACAGTTGTGTTCACACAGAGTTTGGCTACTGAATTCTGTATGGAGACTATGATGACTTCCTTAAATGTTTAGCATGTGATTCAGAAATTGATGTTGGATAAGAACGGAACTGCAGGCGACAATTTGTTGATGTTCGTTTGCTGACGTTCTTTAAAAGGTCTCTCAAAGTTATGGAAAAAAGGTTCTTGCAGTAACATTAGTAGAACTTTATATTACATTTATTAAAGCCATTACATGTTGTTAGTGGGACATTTAAAACGTGCTACAGAACTAAACAAGTCAGTAATAATAATTATTCCTAAACCAAGAAAAAACATTACTACCACGTTTAAAAAACATTCCTAGAACATTCAAAACAACACTTAATGTTTTTGTTACTTAATGGAAACGTTAGGGAAATGTCCAAAATGGCTCCTACAAAATAGTGTGTTAAAAGAAATCCATGAAGGCACAATACAGAGACCTGATATTGACTATTATTTGTCGCCATGGTTACAGGTACAACTAATGGCTATTGGTTGAATGTACAGACATTATTTGCTTCGCTCCTGTTGGCTGTCATATGCACAGAACAATCTGAGTCACACCTGTTAGTAAATAATGTCTTCAATCCCAAAAGCTGTGTAAATGTAGCCTACATGGATTAGACAGGCTATTTACAAGCATAAAGGAGCTCAGTCTCTCTCGCTCTTTCTCTCTCTCTCTCGGTTTCTGGTTAGACAGTGTGCCTTAATTATAAATTAATTGTATCATTAGGAGTAAGTTGCTGCTGGCAGTCGCATTGAGCCTGTCAAGGTTAATTACTGTAACGTGTTTATTTTGTGTCAGCCTCCGCTGTGAGCTGTCACACATGTGCAGATACACGGAGAGGAACCGCATGGACAGACCGGCCTCTTCATCTCTCTCTCTCTCTCTCTTTTAAATCGATTTCCCTGCTCATATTCTAATTCAGTTGTTTCACAACATCTCCACTCGTGTATTGGGAGGGTTGGACGAATTGCTCCCAGTCATTCTGTAAGCAACACACACAGAATAATACTGAATATTAAATTACATGGCCACATGGCATCAACAAGTGCATGTGTGTGTGTTGCTGTTTGATCTGCACTGAACAGACACTGAACAGACATCACACACTGTACCCTCAATATGTAGCAATCAAAGATCTGCTGTACACAGACTCCAGCTCATCCACCTGGATAGTACAAGATCTCTCTAACACATGTTCTTAATTTTTACTGATTTGATGTATGAGAGTTATTAGAGCTGAGGTAAGAGCGAGATAGAGAGAGAGAGATGGAGCATGTCATGAACAGATTTGATTTATGTCAGTTTTCATCTGCTCAGTAACTCATATGCTGACATATCTCACTTCTGTTCTCGCTCTCTCTCGCTCTGTTTTTAGCAGTGCTGTTGAGAGAGAGGCTGCCCTCATTTATCAGCCCGTCAATCCAGGCCTCCATTCCACACCACTGCTCTGACACACTGACTAATGATGGCTTGCACTAAAGACACCTTGTTCTCAGCAACACACACACACACACACACCCATCACACTGACAGACTGACAAATGAAGTTTCAAAGCAAAGACGCCTTGCTCTCTCTGTGCTAAGCACAAACTTCAGTCACTCATTCACCACCCTCATCACACTAACTACCCTGTAAAGCAGAAATATGTTCAAATGTTATTGTGTCTTAGCTTCTCTCCGTCCTCTATTCTGTCAGTAGGAGCGAGTGTTCTGTAGCTCAGGTTGATGTGTAGATTGAGGCTGAAGACAAATAGTGAAGGTTATTTATTACACAATATATTCTGTTCTCAACATAACTAAGGAAATAATGATAATTGTAGGTTTTCTCCCATGATGCACTTGGCTATGTGCTTTTATTCTGACAAACGTAATGTTTTTCAACTCACTGTTAAAGTGTTGGACAATCTCTCCATCTAGTGGCATACTTTGTTTGTTACAGCTTGTACAGAAAGAGCGGTGCACATTTTATGCCCTAAAAACAGAATTTGTGTAAACCTGAATACATTTTGACAAAGGGTTAAAAGCCAAGCGCTGATTTACTGCCATATGTAAGCATGAAAACTGTGTGTGAGACAGAAAATGTATAGATAATGAATGTTGACCCATAAAGATCCTCTGTGAAGCATCATAACAAAATATGAAACATACACGAATCGACACAACTGTCACGTGCATAGCACAATCACCTGTCAACAGTTAAAATAAACAATCACAGAAATTCACACAGCATTATAACATGCAAAGTGTGAGGATAACTATGAAAAAATCGTATTATTATATATAAGTCATTAAATTAAAAGTTGCAGTTATTATTTGAATGTTTTCACAAAATCGTTTAATAGATCATGTACTAAAACTCACAGGAGATGAAGAATACAGTTCAATCCAATTAAAGTTCTGTAATTTTAGGTGGTACTGGATTGGAAAGTCGTGGTGTATTTAACTCGCTGTTGTAATGATCGTATTACCAAGCGAACAGATAGAAAGGTGTCGGTAGACCCATTTGTTCCGAGTTGGAGGCGTGTCGATTAAAGACTCACGCCCAAAGTATGTTTGTATTGACCATAATAAGTTGTTGAAAGTGGATATATCATCAATTACACGCCTAGTGTGAATACGTTGCTCTTTATTGCGTTACAGAATCTGCGTTTGCCAGTAAATACTGTCAATGTGCTTATATTCGCCGCTAGGGGTCAGTATAAATCCAAGATGACGAGTGCAAACGAAGCACTATTGAATGCGCCAATTTATTGTGTGATGGAAATGGATGGTTCACTGTCTAAAACCGTAGTGTTAAGTTTTTGGTGAAACGCTTTATAAACGTTACGGCATATGTTTGAATAATGTTCTTATAAGCAAGCAATAACATTAATACAACGTCTATAAATTGGACGTTTTCTAAAAGTTCTTAGTTATCAAAACATTCTTTTGAGCTGTTTTCAACTTGAAGTTATACATCATACATCAAAAATATCAAGTTGTTAGTGGAACATTTCCGAATTTGGAACAGACCCATCAACAGCTGCCGGTGATTGTAAAATTGTGTCACTTAAATGCTTTTTTCATGCGTTTTAAATATGCAAATGTACATTCCAAACCAAGCTCAACTAAAATTGACAAAAAGTTAGCAATGTCTTCGCCAGAAAACCAGACTTAAAATGAACAAGTAATTCAACACTCAACACAAGAAATCAGTTTTGAAAGATTATTAAGTGTTTTTACACATGGAATAGAATAAGCGAACAACAATACATGAAGCATGGAAGCATATATTCGGGGGTGCCAAAAAAACAAACCTCTCCAACTTTTTACAAAGAAAAAAAATTCCCAGTTAGAGAAGAGAAGCAGTGACATTAAATTAATTATTCTGATAAATTTACATGAGATGAAAAAAGACAGTTTGCTCATGACTTCTAATTTAGGGGAACGGTAAGGGCAAGAAAGGCAAAATAAGGAACGTCTAGATAAGTAATTTGGGTGTGCAAGCAAATCTAGAGCATGTACCTGCAATCCAGGGATATCTTGCATGACTTCACCTTTCCGCATTACCTCTAATAACAATGCAAATACTGACAATACCATCACGGTTCAATACAGAAAGGTGGAAGGATGCAGGATCTCGCTTCATTTTTGTTGTCTTTGGCTTGTCAAATCAACAGCGAGAATAGAATACAATGGGGGAGAGGGTACAGCGAAATCACACCCCAGTAATTGATGACAATCCTGGATTTTATACGTTTACGAGAGATTCAAACAAGAGAGCTCAGAATGTTCATGCAACATTACAGATGCTCAACAAACCCTGAATTTACAAGATTTAAAGAAACGATTCACAACCTTTTACACAGAATTACAAAAATCTTTACAGAGATGCGACAGCAACCCGTGACCTCGGCTGAACCGCTGTAACTGTCACATCTTCAACTGGTTCAAGCAAACATGATTCTGTAAAAACATGAAATGATAATACTTAAAAATTGAGCTAAACAATTAAGTATTACAAACAAATATTCTCATTTAACTGGAACATAAAAGGAAGCATGTGGTTTCTGCACCTCTGTGTTATTACAATTTGTTAAAAGCTTTTAGTAATTGTCCAAAACTTTCTGTAACTTTACGTTCCTGAAACCTCGGGTACATTTCCAAGGCCACAGGGAAATCTTATTTATATACGCGAGTAATTTTTATCGCTAGGTGTTACGAGATAAAATATCATTTATATTTAACACAATCACAATTAACACGCGTCTCAATTCCTGAAACCTTTCTTGTAAAAAACAAAAAAAAACAATAACGCATAGTTGTACTGACAGAAGGAAAATAAAAGATGATATTCTTGAAGAAAAACAGATTTGGAAAAAAAAAAAACAGCACACAAAGAGTGCCGCGTGTTAGACCTCAATCGTTCTACTCACTTTGAGGTGTGAGCTAAATTGAGCCCGCAGAAAACACAATTAACTGGTTTCAAAATAAAAGTCCCCAAAATGCAACTTATACAAATGTCCTGGGGCCTAAAAATAAAAAGACAAGACAGGATTCCTTTCAGATTAATGGTCTGAGTATAATGTACTTTCAACAACCCCTGAAACTGGTTTAATGGTGAGTCCCATTGGGCAGATGCCACACTGAAGTGGGGTTTAATGATTGGACTGAGGGATTAATCAGCCCCACTTGTACTTAATTATATCCCTGCTGGTTCCAGGCCTGGCCGTAGACACCATAAGTGGGCATCTGCCAGCCGTTGGGCATGTACTGGCCCATCTGCTGCCCGTTGCCGTATGACTGACCCCACTGTCCGTAAGGCTGGGCCGCATAGGTTGGTTTATTCTGCTGTGAATGGGAGAACAAGCGGGGTTACAAACAGCCTGTTAAAGAACTGAAAAATCACGTTTGTGAGATGTGTCGATCAAGGTAAAGTGATACCTGGGGCACCTGCACCTGTTGCATGGATCTCATGTCTGCCGTTTCCTTGCCCCAGTAGCATTTCACAGTGTGGCCCTCAATGCAGGTCCCGTTGACGGACACGATGGCGTGAGCTGCGCCCTCGTGGGAGTCGAACCTGGAACCGGCGACAAAGCAGCAGCATGCACATTTTTCAATATGGCCGCCGCATAAATAAACTGTATAGTCACAGACAAATAGCGTAACGTACCTCACAAATGAGTAGCCTTTCTCTGGAAACACCCTGACCTCCATGATCTGTCCAAATGGGGAGAAGGTCTGTCTCATCAGCTGATCTACAGAAGAGAAAAACACAGTTTATGCTGCCCTTCACAAATCTCTTGCGGCTTGGGTGACAGAAGATTCTTAATCTAGTGACAGCGGTTGTGGATATGTTTTAGGCTATGTGAGCTAAAAGCACGAGACATTTGTACAAACCTGAAAGGCCAGAAGCAATTCCACCACAATACACAGTGCAGTTACTGGGACTGGACTGGTTCAGAACCTCCTCGTAGGACAAGTGTTTATTGCTGGCTGCACAAGACCAAGAGGACAGACAACATTTAAGACAGAACGTAATTACTGGTGGTAAACATAAGCAATATCTGTGTAGATTATAAAGGGTTTTAAAGATTTTATCTGCATAGTCTCCTAAAAATCATGTCATTAGACAAACACTGCATTGTCAATAAGGTCTTTATTAGTTTGATTTCACAGCAAATAGAAAGTGGGCATTTAAGCTATAGCCTAAGAACCATAACAAGGACATGACATTAACCTAATGAATTCCAGTTAAAGATAAACAGACTTGCCTTCATTGTTTGATTTGGGAGCTGATGGCTTCCTTGTGGCCCAGTTTGTTCTGATCTGTCTGCCTCCCAACCACTGGCCATTCATTTGCTGAATGGCACTCTCTGCATCCTATAAAAGTGATCAATAAAAAAGGTTCCCGCGTAAATAAGTACAATCATGTTATCCTGCTGCAACACAGTTTAACTGTTGTTGTGTCACTTTTTCCGGGTATGTTTATATATCAAGCAATATGACAAACTCTTACCCATTTATTTATGAAGGAGATGAAACCGTATCCTTTAGATTTGCCCGTGGCCAAATCCTTCACTACACGAGCGTCACTGTGCCAAACACGGGAACGGCAAACGTTACGACTGCAAAATTCAGCTGCGAGTTTTAAATAACATGTGACGTACGCATGAAACTTACGATATCTTTCCGAACGGTGCAAATGCAGCTCTGACATCATCTGTGGAGATTTCTGGACTCAGGTCACCGACAAACACGTGGAAGTGATCTACAGTAATAATTGGAAACATGAAAGGCATCTTGTAAATCATACCGCATATATACAGTAATGGTACAGTTATCGTTTAAACCCACAAACCTTTAAAGGGACAGTTAAGCCAAACAAAAAATTTCCCATCATTTACTTCATGTCATTCCAAACCTGTATGATGTTTTTTGCTTCTGAGGAACACAAGATATTTTCAAGCATATTAGTAATCGAACAATAGTGGCACTCATTTACTTCCATTGTTTAGACAAAACCACAGAGACATTTCTCAAAATATCTTGTGTGTTCCACAGAAGAAAAAATATCAGGTAGGTTTGTAAATGACATGGGGGTGAATAAATCTTTTTTGGGGTGAATTCTCTTCTTAATACCGTTATGCGCACACATCCATCAACAACAGTGGCGTAAAACACAATGAATTAAAATCCATCAACAACATCCAAAAGTCAGAGTAAAATTCTGCTGAAGAGGACACTTACTGCTTGTGTCTTTCTTCTGACTACTTGGCATTGAGGCCCAGTTAACTTTCATATCCTGTGAGAAAGAGCAGAGCAGAGACGTGGTACGGTGAGCAAAAGACTGGAGTAAAACAGTCACCTGAATCTTACTTAGCCGCAATATATGACGAGCCTCCAAACGCAGAAGCAATAATCTGACAAACAAATATAAAAAAACGCTCATCACTCAAGTTCAACAAAGGGGGACTATGAACAAAAACAAACGAGATTCTGGAATTATTTTCTACATAGTAAAGAAGTCTAAATAGCAAGAGACTTACAACTGAGTGACATTATCAACTTGTATTACTCCTCAAATGGTCCATCATTACCTGTTGAGCATAAAATATTTGCACTGAATATATTTTTGCCAAGGCTTGTCTACAGTTGAAGGCCTGGAACAGGTGCATGATAAATCAAGATTAGGTGTTGGGTGGAGGTACGAGTGGCAAGGGATCAAAATGTTCAGCTAAGAATGTTCAACCTGTACCCAAACAATGGGTGAACGGAGCACGTTTTCACATGCTTTGTGAATGATGGAGAAATAATGTGGCGTTCCAATGGACAAATAAGGGTTTGATGTGCTGAAATGTAGATTCCCTTTTCAGTGATGAAATATGTATAAAATATGCCGTAAAGAGTGTCTGTTCATAGTTTATTAGCTTTTAAATACACCCACCCCAAACACACACACAAAATTAGTACATACAGAAAAATAAGCAAATGCTGTCCCAATTGTGACCTTTAGACCTAATTTTAAAGCCTGACTTAATGACATCACATATGATACAATGCTAAAACCTTTTGAGACTGTTACATCAGAGGCGGCTAATCCTGCTCTTGCTGCAGCTCCCATCAAACACACACATGAACCAGCTAATCAAGGTGTAGAACTACTTTAAAAATACTGGTGAGTTACAGGAAACAGGGTTACTTACACAAGTTATATGGCCAGGTCAAAAACAATCCTTAAATGGCACAAATAAAAGTTTTTGATTTGTACATTATATGGTTAATGCAATGAATTGATTACAAATCATGATGTACAGGTTAAGAGGAACTTACCTGTAAACGCACAATAACTATACTAGCTACTGTTCGGTAACATTCAGTGTAATCTTTAAGAAATGGTGCCATCATTGTAATAGGAATCTAACCTTTCCCAGTATCTTCCTGCCGTTCATGGCAGCCAGGGCTGCAGCAGCATGTCTGTTCTCATAAAACTCCACAAAGCAGTACGGGTCGTTCCCAGCCGTCTGAAAATCACAAGATAATATAGTTTAAACGCAGATCCCACTTATTGTGTGTACAGCGTTAAGGGTTCATGCGTCTTAAACTCACATCAATGATCATTTTACAGCTTTTGCAGGGGCCGATCTGGGAGAACACTTGCAGGATGAGGGCCTCCGTGACTTCTCTGGAGAGGTTCCCGACATACCTAGAAATCACACAGAAAACGGTGAAACACTGCCGTTGCGTTCTTCCTCCGTCTCTCACGCCAGCAGCGCATTCCGCGGCGTTTTATTTCTGCCACGTTTTCAGCGTACGGCAGCTAGCGGCTAACATGATCCAAAAACGCACAACCGCACTCTGCAAACACACAGGGTGCCTGATTTAACCTCTCAGGTCGGGGGAAAGACTAATGAAGGCCACATGGAGGGTGCAACAACATTTAAGCGCTCTTTTCAGTGAATAGCTCTCTGGGTACTGCAATCCAATACTACAAAGGAAACTGGCTTGCGAGCAACAGTCACTTCTGCTTTGTATTGACTACTAATACGTACAGATCAGTATAACGCACAAATTAAAATAAGGTTTAGAAAACACGCTATTTCACACTGGGCTCGGTTCCGCTGCCCCAGTTATTTTCGTTTAGCCGGCTTGTGTTGTAGGAACCGAAAGCATGGACGCCAGTTTCGTATTAATTATAAAACCACACGAACCGGCTCGCACTCTTGATCTGATTATGTGAAGTGCGTCTCACGCAATCTCAGCTCCGCTTTAATAAACGTGTTTAAACACGAGTTTGGTTTCGTTAAGCGGCCGACTAAAGTACAGCAGCACTCACAATGTCTTGGGCTGGTCCTCGTCCATCATCATCATCTTGCTGGTGGGAAAATGTCAGATCTTCGATAAAATATCTTTAATTATTAAGGCTCTTGTGGAGAAAGCCTCAAAGATTTTAACTTGTTAGTTAACACGAATTTACTGGAATAACTTCCTCTGACGTTACTCATGAAACGTCATCGCATGACGTCGCACGCGTTCTTCTGCTGCTGCTGCCGACGCTCACCGAAAGAGACAAACTACTGCCCCCTCTCGGTCCAGATTATATACTCGATTCTTCTGCTTGTCCCCTGTTTCAAGATGTGCTTTCTGTAGCACGAGCACTATGATCTGTCTTTTAAGTACACATGGACTCATAGACATGCACATGGTTGCTTATACTCTCGTGCAACGTCACCGTTTACAATAAGTACGCATACTGTAATGTATCTACATTTACTGTGTTTTCTATGCTGTTATAGAATGTTTGTGCGTCACATCGAGCATATAAATAGACGTGTTATCGTCATCTTGTAAATATGACCAATAAACTTGAAACCTGTATACTTTTGAGTCTCGTAGATTGTGCCATGCCATACAACTCGTCACTAACAACTAATGTCACGTACTGGACTGCGTTTCTCAAAAGCGTCGTAAGCCTAAGTATATTGTATCCACGGCAAAATGATTAAACTATTTGGTGTTCGGTTGTATTTTATTGCACCAAGCCAGCAGACGAACAACGCAAACCACATAATGGCAATCTAGGAACATCTGAACCGCATTTCAGTAAAATGGATCGTGAGTTTCGCCGTTGGTCCAATCACATGTGCGTAGGCGCCGGTTGAGAGGCGTGTTCAGATCCCCAGATGGTGGTGCAGTGAAGATGGCGGAGAGAGGAGACGGCCATCTGAAACCGATAAAGAGAGAAGTCGTGTGATTGCATGTGGTCTTCAGAAAAGCATTTCGATAGCTAGGTGAGTAAGAAGGGACGGCGTATAGCCATTTACTCCTCTCGATTAATTTACACACGGTTAAAAGTTAAAAGAGTGAAACGCGGTTCGGTTACCACACGGTTTCTAATGGCTAACACCGAATGACAAATCGAGGGATAGATTGATCAGCGTTTCCATAATTAAGCATACGTCGCACGTGTAATCGGTTTATAAACCAAAAAAGCAACCGTGATTTATTGTTTAGCACTTGTATGACCATATTTATTAATATTTTAACCATTTTCCACAAAGGTCTGCTAGCTGATCAATTAGCGAGGGCCCTCACGGTAATTAAAGAAGAATGGTATTAATTTAACCGAGTTTTTCGTTGAACAGAAATGCGCTGTATTGTTAACTATCATGAAAATGTGAGATTAATCGGCGCTAACACCCTCTTTATATTGCGTACGTGACGTTTATTCATACACTATTGAGAGGAATTTTTGAGACGCCGTACATTGCGTATGTTTTAATGTATTCATATTTATCATTCGGTGATCTTGGTGTTTAATGGTCGTTTTAATCTTTCTTTTTCTCTTTCAGCTGTGGCAGAAGATCTGGTCTCACAGGATGGACAGTGCTTAGATGAGGGCAACGTTTAAGCTGAATGCATTGTGATTTCCAATAATTGAGACAGTGATTTGTAAAAAGCTGTCTACATTAATGAAAAGAACAATGTAGTCAGCTTAGCATATTCAACCGCGTTCATGAATATTTAATTGGTGTCTTGAGCTATATAATGATCTCTTGCATGTGTTAGGGCTGCAATTTGTTTAGCTTAGAAGTTATACTTAGGCAGATCCCTTCCTTGTTGCATTCTCTTATAGTGTTTAATATAGTCTTTTTAATCCGTTGTTCGTTATGGATGTGAATGAGATTTTACCTCCCCTCCCATTGGAGCCACCAGACTCAGTATTGGCGGAAAATGATTTCTGTAACGCACCTCCACCACCTCCCCTGCAAACGTCCAGTGACGCAGAGGAAATGGACGTTAGCTCTGGTGGTGATGGACACCAACACACCCCAGCAGTGGACAGGGACGAGCAGGTCTTCCTCAGCAAGCGTACATTGTCTTTCAGTTGCCGGCCATCAGATAATCCTGACCCCGCGGGGACGTGCCCTAGAACCGCTCGCCACGCTCCCCCGGTTACCAAGTTCTTACCTGATCTCAAACTCCTCAAAGATGTGAAAATCAGTGTCAGTTTCTCTGACAGCAGTAAGAGCAAAGACAGGAAGGTGTTGTACACAGGTTTGGAGCAGGTTAGCCGTGAAGATCAGACCCTGGAGAGCCTGAATGGCGAATTGCATGATTCTTTAGAGCAGGGAAGTGTGCCGGGCAGCTCGGGCACGAGTTACAGCGCTACAAGCTTAGCTAGAAACAGTGAAGAGCTGGAGGCTGAGCAGGAGAACAAGGTTGAGTTTGCCGTGCTGGATGACTTGGAAGATTTCAGCGAGAACTTTCTGGAAGTGGAAGATGGAGAGCCGAGTGGTTTCAGGTCTGAGATGATTGTTCAGCAGGAGCAAGTGCACGAGGAGGACCTAAGTCACTCCTACGAGGTAAAAGTAATGTAATGTCCCGTGATAACCTCCTTTGACTCATCTGAGCCCTGTTTTAATTCTGTTGATGTTTTAGGCTATTTTAAGCTGTAATGTTCGACTCTTACTCAAATCTGTAAATGTCCATCATTCAAAACATCAGTACAACTAGAGCACGCATCCTTGTCATGAAGAGGGATCCTGGACTGTAATGAGGTGGTCCATCGAAGAACATTTGAATTACAGCTCAGAGAATGGGCTTGATTCAAATCTGCTTCTCAGCGTACATGTAGTCGAAATGCTAGTTATTAAACTGCCTACTTTTCCAGGAGGACTTTGACAATGATGTAGATGCCCTGCTGGAGGAAGGCATGCCCGTGCCCAAGAAAAGACGTCTGGCCGAAGACAAGTACACTGGAGATAGTGACCACCATTCAGACGGGGAGGCAGGAGTTCAGCCCATGATGACCAAAATTAAGACCGTTCTTAAGAGTGAGTTTTGGAAGCCCTTGGTTTTCTCACAGAGAGCATAAAGGAATAGTTTTGCACGAAAATAAAACAATTGCTCGTCTTTATCAGTCCAAATCTCTGGATTTCCTCCATTGAACAGAAAATAAACGTAAAGTGGAAACCGAATGGGAATCAGTGGGGGCAGTCAAGCTCAAATTCTTTCTTTGATTTTCCTTGGTAGATAGTCAGTATGGGTTTGGGCTGAACTTTGGGCCTTTTCTTTGCCTGATGGCTTTGACTTTCTGCAGGTCGCGGGCGTCCACCCACTGAGCCATTACCTGATGGATGGATCATGACATTCCATAATTCTGGCATTCCAGTCTACCTCCACCGGGAAACCAGAGTGGTGACCTGGTCTAGACCTTACTTCCTTGGAACAGGAAGCATTAGGGTGAGCCATTAAACTGATCTGATCTGGAACTTTCAGGTTGGCAATTCTTTCATTGCATTTAATTTCTCTTCTTTTCCACCTAGAAACATGACCCACCAACCAGTAGCATTCCCTGCTTGCACTACAAGAAAATGAAGGAACAAGAGGAAAGGGAACACAATGGAGAGGTGACCCCGAAAGCAGAGGTGTCTCCCGTGAAACCAGGGGAGGAGGGTGTCTCGCTGGAGAGAACTGATGAGCCTGATTCTACTGCCACAGAAGAGCCAACCGGCAGAGAAGAGCCAGATGTTGATCTCATGGAGCCAGGAGGCTCTTCAGCCGGGAAGGACAACCAAGGCAGTGATACTGCACAGGGAGCTCTGGGCCAGGTCAAAGCCAAGGTGGAGGTCTGCAAAGACGAGTCTGTTGGTAAGACAGCAGAATGCATATGACTTTTTGAATGAAGATGTTTTGACAATCACTGTAGGGAATTACCTTAAGGATGAGTCACAATGAACAACAGCTGACTATATTTTAACAGGTTGTAGCTGTGGTGTTTAATTAGTGTTGAATAGCATACTGTCAGTTTTGCTGTGAGACAGTTTGTATTGTAAAAACTTTCCTGCTAATTCTACAGTTAAAACTTTATTAGTGCATAATTATATATTTGACGTTTTAAATGTATTGATGGTGAGAAAAACATTGTTTTTTTGTGTATCGTAACGCAGACATCGAGGAGTTTAGAAGCTACCTAGAGAAGTGCTTTGATTTTGAGCAAGTGACCGTAAAGAAGTTTCGCACGTGGGCCGAGCGCAGGCAGTTCAACAGGGACATGAAGAGAAAGCAAGCCGAGTCGGAGAGGCCCATCCTACCAGCCAATCAGAAGCTTATTACGCTGTCTGTGCAGGATGCGCCTACAAAGAAAGGTACCTGTTTGAGAATGATTTCGTTTATTTAAAAAAACGCCATAAAAGATGTTTTGGCTACATTTGACCATGTTCGTCTTTCAGAGTTTGTCATCAATCCCAATGGGAAATCAGAAGTTTGCATTTTACATGAGTATATGCAAAGAGTACTCAAGGTGCGACCAGTTTACAACTTTTTTGAATGTGGTAAGTAGCACAATATATGTTATGAAGTCTATTTAGATGCATCATATTTGAAGCCATTATAAAATAACCCGACAAACATCACTGGTTACGCATCCATTGTGTTTTAAGTCTGATATCTACAATATTACCTGAAGAAACAAGTTAATTTATGCAAAAGAATTGGTTGTGGTTGTATTGGTAAATGTGATAACTTGCATCAGTTAAGTCATGTTTTTTTATGACACATTGTTGCCACCTTTTTGTAAACCAGTTGAGCTTGTACAAAAGTGATTCGTTTAAAGGGATTTGGGGATTTTAGGCATAACATTGTAATGAACAACATCTGGAAGTAAAATCTGTGGTGGTTTTCGTTATGTGCTTTATTCCAGAGTTCACTGTCCTTTAAACATTGAATTTTTTTTCTTTTTTGCCCAGAAAACCCAAGTGAACCCTTCGGAGCCTCAGTCATTATAGATGGTGTTACATACGGCACAGGGACAGCAAGTAGTAAAAAACTTGCCAAGAATAAAGCTGGTACCATTTCCTTCACTTTTATTCCAGTCCTTAAAGGGACAGTTCACAGTCACAGTAATCCTCATGCCATCCGAACATACACGATTGGTTTTAGTCTTTGGAACACAAAAGGAGTTATTGTTGTCTGTGCTGTTTTTTTTTAGTACAATGAAAGTGGATGGGGACTGGGGACATCTGTAGTCCCCATCTGCCTTCAATACATGATGCAAACAAAGACATTCTGCCAGATAAACTCCTTTTGATGTTTCAACGAAGACAGTTTAGATACAAGTTCAGAAAGACAAGACATTCAGAAAGAAAGAAATTGTTCATTCATTCGCCCTCATGTCATTGCACACTCGTGACTTTTTTCTTTTGTGGAACAAAAAAAGATATTCTGAGAAATGTCTCGGTGGTTTTTTGATTATATAATGAAAGTCAATAGGTGCCACTGTGGTTTGGTTACAAGTGCATTTCAAAATATATCTTCAGAAGCGAAAAAGTTATATTTAATTTTTGGGTGAACTGTCCCTTTAAGTACTATAAATTTATTAACTGGTTAAATGGGGAATTGTTGGGCCGTTCATACTGTCATGTTTCCTGGGCAGCTCGAGCTACACTGGAGATTCTCATTCCTGACTTTGTGAAACAGACGTCTGAGGAAAAGCCCATCGAGGGAGATGAACTGGAGGTACTTCCCGTCTGCATTTCTTGGTTTAGCTTGGTCATCATCCTCAAGACCTTCATGCGGAAATGTTCTGACTTGTAGCGCCCTGTCGGAGTGTATATTTTTACCTTGTGTCTTTTCCTGTCTGGCAGTATTTTAATCATATCAGTATTGAAGATTCACGGGTGTACGAGCTGACCAACAAAGCAGGTTTACTCTCACCATATCAGATCCTTCATGAGTGCCTTAAGAGGTGTGTTATGACATCAGTCATGTAATACAGCCGACGCTCTGCGGGGTCTTTGGATGTCTAAATAAAAAGCTCTGCTTGACAGAAACCATGGAATGGGTGACACCAGCATCAAGTTTGAGGTCATTCCAGGAAAGAACCAGAAGAGTGAATATGTTATGACGTGCGGGAAGCACACTGTGCGCGGCTGGTGTGAGTATGCATGCTCGAAACGAGAAAATAGAATGGCAGCATAGATGGAAAGGGCAGAATAGCTGTTACACATGGATACCTCATGTACAAGTCCTCTTTTAGCCAATGTTGTCACTGTTGTGGATCGCAGGTAAAAACAAGAGGGTGGGGAAGCAGCTGGCATCACAGAAGATTCTCCAAATGCTTCATCCACATGTGAAGAACTGGGGCTCACTGCTGCGCATGTACGGCAGAGAAAGCAATAAGATGGTCAAAAAGGTCAGCAGAACAAACTTCACATTTTTCTTCCCTCGCCCTTATTTCTGAAAGCACTGCGCAGTGTTTTAATATGCTTGTGTTGAATTTAAATTGGATGAGTTTCATGTAGTTGACGCTTGTTCTTGTTCCTCAGGAGAACTCTGATAAGAGCGTGATTGAGCTCCAGCAGTATGCCAAAAAGAACAAGCCAAACCTTCACATCCTCAACAAACTCCGGGAGGAGATGATGAAACTAGCTCGAGAAAGGGTATGTCTGCAAATTCATGCTTCATAAATCTGCTTCAGAAAAATC
>JAZGTJ010006118.1:0-25767 GCA_036877575.1 Botia almorhae | reverse complement strand
GATAATCCGCCGAACCCGGAACGGAAAACACCGCTGAATCCGCCTTGTAAGCGCTGAAACGCTGGCGAATGCTGGCGAACACCGCAAAGATGTGAGCGAGTGTTAAACACACACTCGGCTCCGAAGCAAGAAGCTGAATGAAAGCGTGCGCTGCCGGCTTTTATACACACGCGCCAAGCGCTCGTGTGCCGGTGCGCAGCGCTTGCCCAAATGCTCATTGGCTCTCTCCTCTCGGGCCGATGCTCATTGGCGCGTTTTTTCTTACGTGAAGGTGATAGGGCTCTCAAGCAAGACCCCATACGTCAGTCAGTTGACGTAACGTCGAACGTGACTGACTGAAAGGGAACTGCACCCTTATTCCTTTAATAAACGAAAACGTATCTGTGATCGCTGTGTAACATGATCCACAAAGAGGAAATAATAGCAGACTAATAAAAAATGAATAAAAAAAATGAATTAAATCAACACATCTGTGTGCAATGACATGACTGAGTTTGGGGGAGCCAGGGGTCACTGTCCCTTCAGACCAGAGTTGTTTATGATTTGTCTGAGCTAAAAAATACATCAAATAAAAAAACATATATATAAAAATAAACATTTTATTGTAGTGGGTAGAATGAGTAAGGTAAGGCAAAATTTCCTAATCAATATATTTAAAAGTCAAAAAGTATCACGTAACAACAATGAAATCTTTCCTCCTTCTGTTCGCGCTTTTGTTTACAGATATGCTAGCGGGATGTAACTTTGAAAAAGTAACTGCTTGGTCTGTATCAGGTAAGATGTTTTAATCTTTGTATAGTCGGTGTTCATTGTAAATGTATTTTAAATGTAGATACGATAGATAAATATACGAAATGTAGAAGAGATGGTACAATAAAAAATTGGTGCCTCCCAAGCACAAATGTGAAACTCTGCATATGACTATATTTCAATCAAACTTTTTATTAGTGTTTAGGAATAAATATTGTGCTAAATATTGTGATTTACTGTAATCTGTACTAGATTTAAACATTTAAAATCTTCAATCTGTAAAGACAACCACCTTAATCAGGATAAATATCTTGGGTTCCAAAATACTCCAATGACGTCACAATGGTGTATCTTAATAAAAAAATATCAATTTTAAACTGCATATTTCAACTTGCCACCTAGTTTACTAACCCCCATTCAATAAATCACTGTTAAGAGAGACATTTGGGGCAGGGGCCTAATACTGGGAAAAGCACTTCCTATAAGATGTGTGAATGTGAAGCAGTCCAACTTTACTAGACCCTTGAGACTGTTTCTCAAAACAGGGAAGACGGATGATGATGCTGTATATCAAAAACATGTACTGTAGGGCTTTTCACACTTTCTCTGTGCAAACACTTAGGCACAATATTCACTCGGGAATAAACTTTAAATGGCACTGTAGGTTCTTACCATCTTATTAGCTTGCAGTCATAAAAAGCATAAGTATAGTTGCGCTGTGGACTGTTCAGAACTGAAGCGAGAATGGCCTTAACATTCCAATATCAATATTTTAGCCTACTGCAATCTATAAATGAACACAGTTTAATCTGGTTTGTAAAAAAAAGAAAACTCACCTGTCTGGCTAGAACAAGAAGAGTGACAAAGAATATGAAGAGAGAGACAGAACCCATTGTTTTCAAGTCTTTCAGAACTCCTGGCCTTGTTTTGAGCGAGCGAGAAAAAGAGGCAAAAAGAAAAAGACGGTCAGCACCACTGATTTTTGGTAACAAATGATGTTATCTGGGCCAGTAAACCATGTCCACCCCAGCTGTCAGTTGCTTGTCACAAATCTGTAGTCTTCTTGTGTGTAAAGTTGTCATGTTGTGGATTCTGTGATGTTATTGTGTTTTTTGCTGGAGTAGTTTTGGGACAAATGAGTATGCTGAGCCACTTTATACATTGTTCATTGAAATAAATGCTTATTCTATATGGAAGATATTAGTATAATGTAGTACTGACTGCAAAAGATGTTTGAGCTGCTGCCCAACAATATCAGATGTTAATGATGCATTCTACAGTTTTGGGACTGCTTTTATTTTAAATGAGTTTGAGAAAGAATTAGGAACAAGTCACGAACAATCTGTTTAAAGTCACTTTTGTTCAAGTCATTTCATATAACCTCCACTAAGCAAAGTTAATGCTTATAGCATTGAGATCAATAATGAGAAAGCTGTAAGTGTAAGTGTTAAAACAAAGAAAAAACAATAATACACTAAGACTTTTATCCTAGAAGTCTTTCTTTAAGGAGTCTTCTAGGAGTCTTTATTTCAACCATGTCTTCCCTAACATCTGAAGCAAAAAGACAATATGTATATGCTTTATAGGAAAATTGCTAGTTGAACGTTTTAAACAATATAGGCAATTTAACCTTTACTTGCAAATTCACCTTGAAAACAAAAAACAAAATGCCTTCTATCAGGTTATACCTTACCTTTCCAGGATTTCTGTTTTGTAGAGGAATTTGCTGTACTCGTCCAGCAGGGACGAATGCGTTTGAAGTATAATGATATTGTAGAGCACCACTGCGGTTAGCATGATTAGCATCTTCAGTTCATAGTTGATCCTCAAGAACACTGAGCAGGAGATCAGACCCAGGATACAGCTGTAGATGAAATACTGACAAGAGAAACACAATGTGCTGACCCCTCATACTTTAACTACAAGACTTTCACTTTAACTCAGAAAATCTCATTTTGCTTTTAGGCTGCTGGTGCTAATATAATTTAAATAGCCTTAAATTACAAAACTTTAAATTAACTTTAAATTATCTTGGCTAAACAGGTAAATCTTTCTGGCCAGCTGTGTGCAATGTTGCATAAACAGTTCAAGTAAGTTTAAATGGCATTTGAAACTGAAGGATGGCCTGAAGTGTAATTTAAGTGTAATTTCAAGTGAATTAAAACATTAAATATCATTTAAGCATGCTCAAAGCTAGATGTAAAATCCTTTTCCAGCTGCTGTTAAAGATGAAATGAGGGTGACTGTGAATTGTTTTCACAATCAGCTTTCTGTAGGGTTTCACATAAAGTCATATTTTAAGTCGGTAGTTTAAATAATAAGTACATAATAGAGCACAAACTTTTATTGTTTGGTCTTTAGGGAGTTTGATCTGTAATACATATGTATTATAATATTTTCCTAAGTAAATAATGCTTATAATAATGGTTTTGTTTTAATATTTGAAGTAATGCTGCAAAAGATATTAGCAAACCATCTTGGGTTGGATTCATCTGAAAGGATTGAAATATTCTAATGTGTTATTATGAACAGAAAATTAAAATGTGACCATTATAAACAAAAAATGTGATTGTATTAAAATTAACAATAAGGTAACAAATAAGTGAACTCACGGGAAGGTAGAAGGTGTTCTTGTCCAGGTAGGATATGGGATGTCCATCAGGGTGCAGAAACGTCTCGTTTGATTTATTATAAACAGTGTTTGTGGGTCGGAGGTTCTCTTCTACAAAAAACTGCAAGAAAAGAAGTGTTCTGAAAGATACACAATGTGTCTCCTGCAAAGTAAAAAACTAAAAATGTTAATTAAATATTTCCCAGTTTAACAAAACATGTCAGTAGTATTTGAAATGATTACATTATAAATTAGTTAATTATATGTATGCTTAATAAATTAAAAACAAATTAATAGCATAAATTGACAGGCATTATTAAAATTGTCATTAGCCGGCCACCGACAGAAAGATACAGGATTAAAATAGACAAATTTGTTTCATGTTTGTTTACAGACAGTGACATATGCCACAAGTGGAATGGCCAAATCTGGAAGGCAAACAGCCCTCAGCAGCCAGGGTGCAGATGAACTCAAATCTCTGCCAAGAATTTCTGCAATAAAGCATGTGAGGCCACTGTAATCAAAACCCCTAAAATTAATGTGTGCAATCCAATTAGGGAACGCCTCAAATATTCATCTGAAATTTCCTGGATCATTACAATTGACATACCATATTGAAGACAGCCATGACAAGGATGAGGGCTGTGGTTGCCATGGTAAGGGTGATGCGCAACCAGGGCTTGTTGGCGATGATTCCTGAAGATCTAAGGATCCAGAGCCAGGATGCAGAGGCTGTCTTATTGCAATGCTATTGAGGGGAGGTGTTTGTTGGTCAACACAGGTAAATAATGCAGTGAGCAATTTGATTACACTCAGTGAAAAGACTAATTCTTTCATTCATAAAAGACAACCAAAATCAGCATTTAGTCACATCTTATTCATCAGATTTTGAATTTAAAGTCATTTAAAATAAATATCATCCTGAAGTATTGAATCATACAGATTACATAGGGTGCAGTATTGTATGACACAGTAGGATTAATTGTATCGTTTTTGCACACCATGGGAAATAACACATGCTCATCTGACACTGTTTTCAAGGTCATAGTGAAGAATGATTCACTTCATCTCCCACACATGGTTTCATGTTTGTATATTTGGGAAATCTCATGCAGTTCAAATCAAGAATATTAAGACTGGAGCTCAATCAGCTCAACTATCACAATATTAAATAAACGTGGCCTTCAAAAATCAGTTTAGGCAGTTCAACCCAAATAGAGTGGATCAGAACATTGTACCAAAGTAACATTTAATGAAACGTTTTGAAAAAAAAAATAGAAAAGATAAAGCCAATGAGGCATGTGTTCCCACTGCACAACAATGTTTAAATCCCATGTTCCCAAATAACAAAAACAAAAAGTCCAATTGTCCAAACAATTTCTTAGGTGAAACTAGAGGGGCTTACTATCTCCCACTAAAAACATGTTATAATTTTGCAAATCAACACTTTGCTCTGTTGACACTTACCAGGAAATGGCCAATAAAGCAAATGAGCAGAATCACAGACAAAATAAGAAAGGACATCCCAAATGAGATTCCCAATATCGCAGTTCTGAAAAAGACAAAAGCGTTGCGCACTGTGAGTTAAAACAATCATGGAGAGTGAAAAAATATTAATCCATCCATTAATCTGAGTAAACTGGGTCTCAGGCTTAAACAGTAAAGTGTCTGTGCAAAAATAGCTATGTACTTCAAATAAACATACTTTTTTGCATCTGAAATGCACCATGCTCTGAGGACTGTATTCTGTTATTACTTATTTTTGCAGCTCACTTTCAATAAATGTTTTTTTAGGACTGTGGGGGAGTTTTGAGCTCTGGAAGTTAGTGTCAGTGGTCTTTCATGGTACATGATGCCTGTTCATCTTAAAAAAGACTTTGGGGTCGTGCACTTGTACCGAAGACACAGAAAACAAACTAGCGTACTTGGGCAGGACCAGGATCTGCACAATGAAGATGCAGAAGAATATCAAGCAGGCACAGGTGATGTAATATTTGAAGGCTGGCAGGGTTGTGGCTCTATACTGCAGAGAAAGCACACAAGCACTAAGCATCCAATACTTGTGTGTTTTAATTCAGCTGACTGATTCATACATCTCAACTGCAGAATGGTGAGTGACATTGTTTCAATTATCAATATGCTGATGTATAATTGATCTGATATGGATGGCTATAGTTTTAGTATACTATAGTATATATAGTATAGTTTAGTATGAGCCAATGCTCACCTCTTTTTCCAAAGCTTTATTGTGAAAAAACAAAGATATTCTTTGAATGTCCTCTGATTTAAGCCACTGTCTATGGAAAAAAGACAGTAGATAAAAACCAGGCAGCAAACAGAACGTGAACATTAAACATTATAAATACATACAGCTAAGATAAGTTAACCTACTTTTGAGAATTGATGCCGTCAAAAGTTCGAATCATCCTCTCGTTCAGTTCCTCCTCAAAACGCTTCTTCTGAGATTTGGTTCTGAAGAGACACTCACCTATTAATGACTGTGTCTCAAAAGTTCTTCCGCCCTTAAAATATCTTTGCCATTTCTATTAATTGTATACATATTTCTTGTACAGGTATATACTGCAGTGTACATTGGCTCAGTCCCAACACCTAGTTAGCTGTCTGCATAGGCAGTATTTTAAATATATTATAGATGCTTATCACAAAGCCTCAAACAAAGTCAATGTGAATCATCTTTTTGCAGCTCGTTTTACTTGTGCAATGTGACATATTTCCAAGTTAAATGGGACATTCAATGAAGGAAAATATAGCGCAGAACTTTTTCCTTCACAAATTTTTTGGATTGTAAAAGGTAAGTGTCCTACATCAGAATAAAGCCTAAACATAATGAACAAATTTGACTATTGATAAACATTTTCCAAAGTGTTCAGCATTACCCAAGTTATTACATTTTGATTAAAGATACTGAAGACTCTTCTTTTGAATTAGAATAAAGTGCATTGATGACTCATTCAGATAACACCAGGAACACGCATTAAGATGGCATTGCATGTATTTTTTATCAAGAAGGCAATCTCAGAATGCATTGTGCCAATGCAGTGTAAAGGATAATGCAACAGAAATGTTGATTACAAAAAATACATTTTATACTTAAAAGTTAATTGTGTGTTTAAAATTATATTATTTTAGCCTGTATTTGTGTGCTGTGTGTTGTTATGTGGATTAGAATATCGTGCCATTAGCACAGAAAGATGCTCACGTCAAACCCCAGCTGTAAATCAAGTCTCCCTTTCAGAGTGTTATTTGTGTGGCCTCTGATTCAATGCCAATGCAGAGTGGTCTAAATCTGTCACTAGGTGTTGGAACAGAGCTAACATGTAGCTTAACTGCCTTTCAGTATGTGCAGATGTGACTATTGGAAAAAGATGTTGAGTTTAAATCACCTTTCTGAGCGTCTTTGAAAGTGGTACTGGCCCATTGGGACATCCTGTTAAAAAGGAAGTAGGTGATGATTAGTTTTAATGGTGGGGCAAATCCCAAAATGATTTAATAGGCTTATCAGAGCTTGTGTACATTGTATAAATGTGTTTGTGTGTTGTAGGATTTATAGTCTCATAGCTCACGGCAGTGTTAATCTTTCCATTCTCATTGGTCATGCTGTCTCGATGGTGAAGGTTGGCAAATGGCTTGGCTGCACCCCAGGACTCCAGATATCTGGTCATCCTCACTGAAGCTCTCATCTTGGCCCCGTCCATCGTGTGTCTGGGTCTGTAGTGATGTTGAGGACTCTTTTTTTCAGCCTGAGAAGACAATCCAAAGACACTTCACTAAATCTTCTCTGCCTTTAGGAAATTAGAAATTACCTGTTTAATTTATTCATATTTAATACTTCAACTTTTTTACTTAAAAAAAGAGTGACAGCTGAGTGACAGCAATGGGAACAAAGTGGATTTTGCAAGGAAAGTTTGGTTAAGGTTGGTTTGTCATTTGTTTTGGTTTATTCGCACCTTTGGGTTGATCACCAAGTAGGTTATGACTCCATGCTCTTTTAGATAAGGGTCCCGTTCCTGCCCATCTCCACCTTCAACTTTATATGCCCCATTCAGGTGCTCAAGAGTTACTGAGGTGATGTGGACTCGTCTATTCATGAGAACAATTTACAATTACAAAAACGGTGCACTCAAAAAATTATAATTTAAAAATTACTGAGTGCACCTTGAGGCATGTAACTACTTAAAAGTAATGTTAAACTAACACAACAGCTTACCCAGGTACGCCCCCAGCTTCCATGTGATTGGCTAAAGTCACATCATGTGACCAGACATCATACTGCCATTTCTGGAGGCCAATCACACCGCAGAGAACATTTCCAGAGTGAACTCCCACTCGCATGTTAATGTCCACACCTGTGGCGTCTCGTACTTTCCTACATAGAACAAAGAATACTGTATAATAGCCTATTCTATTCAGAGGTAAAGTAGACACAAATCAGCGTATTGATTTAACCTTACACTGTAACATGGTTAGAAATACATTTGGACAAGAGATATGGTTTTGACCTTTCAGAAAGCATGACCTTTTGAATGTTGTTTGAATGAGCAAAATACTAAAAAAAAGTGGTAAGTGACCTGGGTTTAGTGTGTTATGCATGTAAACAATTCATGCTGCCGTGTTCAGCAGATCACACATGTAAACGACTTATTAAGCAGTGTTAAGATTACTCTTATAAACAATACATTGTGCTGTGTTTAGTTGATCACTCATATAAATGATTTGTTGTGCTGTGTTTAGAAGATCACTAATGTAAACAATTTGTTGTGGAGTGTTTAGCAACACTGTAAATGATTTGTATACATGTGGGAAATGAGGGCATCATCTTTTCATTGTGATCATAAAATTTTAAAATATTGTAATATTATATACTATTTACCAGGAATATCATTTTTGACACTGTTAACACTGTCTAGCCACAATCTGCCGCTTTCTTTAGTCAGAATTTTGCAGCATGTTTCCCAGCACAGTTTTCCAGCAACTACTAATTTAAAGATATGAGTCTTCCATTGTTCTGCAGAACGGGCAGAGATCATCATCATCCAGACTGAGCCCCAGTCATTTCCCACAGTCTGACATCTGAGACCTCTGACTCATTATCAGGACAGCCAGGTTCTGCTTTACAAGAGAAGTGTTAAACCTGGTGTTTTTAATGTTTACTGAAATGTGAAAAGTGAATGACGACTACACATTTTATTTGAGTATCCATGCATTGCTAGTTTTTAAATAATGTATATACCAACATATATTTACAACATACATATGTTGCTTAATGAAAAGAAGGTGTGCCACAATTGGCATAAATTTTGTGAACCTTTGTGATCTTCACAGTGCGTACAGCTGCGCATGTCGCCGATGACAAGTGCAAACAATGTTGTTCTTCAGAGACAAATGTGTGAGCAGGTTTGCAAAATAACCCCAGTTTACAACCAGTTAATAACTATGAAACTAGAACAGATGTTTTCAAGCTAATCAGTGACTAAAAATCTGCCTGCACGGTAGATGAACAAGCCCTGTGGAAATGTAGTGGTAATGAAGACTGCACACAAGATTTGTGTGTGCATAACTCACTTTATGGCCTCACACATGTCTAGGCCCATCTTCACACAGTTTTTGGCATGGTTTGGCAAGGACTCTGGGAGGCCAGATACACAGTAATAACAGTCCCCAAGAATTTTAATTCTCATACATTCATTTTCCTGAAACAGAAATAATCAAGAACAGACGTCTGTTATGAAAAAATGATGATGTTGATGTTATCAACCTTCCCCTTTACTTCCCCTTATTTTGTTCCAAACCTGTGTGATTTTCTTTCTTTTGTGGAATACAAAGGGGGGCGTTTTGAAGAAAGTAAATGGGCACTGAGGTTGTCAGTCCCTAATATTAAACCTGCAATTTGTAAGTTTTTTGGCTAAAATAAACAAAGCAAGTACATAACAGAGCAAGTACATAACAGAACAAGCACATAATAAATTCAAGTTTTAAACTGTCTCCATACCCCGATTTGCAATGGTAAGTTTATAATAATAATTTACAATTTCAGCTGAAGGGTCAGTCAGTTTGGCTTCATCTGACATCAACATACAGAAAGGTAACATCAAGTAACCAGAATTTTATGTTTTAAACAGAGATGGCGATTACGGATTGCAGCTTTAAACCTAACATTTCCTTTTGTTTTCCACAGAAAGACTGTCATTCAGGTTTGGAACAACATGAAACTAATCCATACATCAAACTATTCCTTTTACAAATAAAATTTACATTTCTTTACATTTAAACAAAATATATTATCAAATTAAAAAAACACAATGGTAAAACACCTATTAACATTTGTGTCAAAAGAGTACATAAAACAGAACTGCTGCACTGGGTTAAACAGTTACGTACAGTACTTTACAGTAAGTACTTTACAGTTATTTACCTTGGCAATCTGATCAAATTTTCCAAACAGTTCATTTAACATATGAACCAGCTCACCAGGCGAGCAATCACTGGCCAAGCGGGTAAATCCAACAATATCAGCATACAAAATGCTGTAAGAGAACATAGATTCATTGTACATACATAATGGAAGGCATTGAAATGATGACATTCAGCATTTCTTGACTTTATAACTAGATATTGGAACATGACTGCAGGGATTTGCTCCAAGTCAGACATAAGAGCATCAGTGAAGTCGGGCATTAATGTTGGATGATAGAGTTGGCATCCCAAATTTCTATTATAATATTAGTATAAAGAGATGGCTTGTTTGTATAAGTCAGGCATGATTGTATGCACCTGTTAATAATGCATGTAGCTGAAATAGCCAAACCCATTAATTAAAGGAGAGCATCCACATAGTTGTTGCCATGTAGTGTAGTTTAGAAGTATTATATTTATATGTAACTAAAGCTATGCAATTGCTTAATCTTTTTTAAGAACATAACAGATCACAGCTAACAGTAAAGTTAGCTCCAAACAATGACAAGGACATTTGCCTCAAAATCTGGAGTTCTGTAGGGACATTGTGTTACAGAACTATTTTGTATTCTTTTAAATCTCTGACCTTTCCATTGCACTTACAGACAGATCAACAGTGTTCTGCTAATGTTTTTGTCTCACAGCGAATGAAAACTTTAGGAACAACCTGCATGAATCACAGTACTCCAAAATGTCACATAAGAAAGTCTTTTAAAGACTCTGGTAAAATGTGAGACATCAGAATGCATAGGACATAAACAGAAACTGCACAGTTAAATTACAGGGGTTGGACAATGAAACTGAAACGCCTGGTTTTAGACCACAATAATTCATTAGTTTGGTGTAGGGCCTCCTTTTGCGGCCAATACTGCATCAATTCATCTTAGGAATAACAGGTAGATGTCCTGCACAGTGGCCAGAAGGATTTTGAGCCATTCTTCTTGCAGAAAAGTGGCCAGGTCACTACGTGATGCTGGTGGAGGAAAATGTTTCCTGACTCGCTCCTCCAAAACACCCCAAAGTGGCTCAATAATATTTAGATCTGGTGACTGTGCAGGCCATGGGAGATGTTCAACTTCACTTTCTTGTTCATCAAACCACTCTGTCACCAGTCTTGCTGTGTGTATTGGTGCATTATCATCCTGATACATGGCACCGCCTTCAGGCTACAATATTTGAAGCATTGGGTGCACATGGTCCTCCAGAATGGTTTGGTAGTCCTTGGCAGTGTCGCGCCCATCTAGAACAAGTATTGGGCCTAGGGAATGCCATGATATTGCAGCCCAAACCATCACTGATCCACCCCCATGCTTTACTCTGGGCATGCAACCCTCTGGGTGGTACGCTTCTTTGGGGCTTCTCCACACTGTAACTCTCCCGGATGTGGGAAAGACAGTGAAGGTGGACTCATCAGAAAACAATACACATTGTCCACAGCCCAAGATTTTCGCTCCATTGAAACTGACGTTTGGCATTGGCACGAGTAACCAAAGGTTTGGCTATAGCAGCCCGACCATGTACATTGACCCTGTGGAGCTCCCGACAGACAGTTTTGGTAGAAACAGGGGAGTTGAGGTGCACATTTAATTCTGTAGTGAGTTGGGCAGCTGTGGTTTTATGTTTTTACATAAAAAGCACCCGGACATCCCTTTTAGACAGCTTCCTCTTGCGTCCACAGTTACTCCTGTTGGATGTGGTTCGTCCTTCTTGGCAGTATGTTAACATTACCCTGGATACTGTGGCTCTTGATACATCACAAAGACTTGCTGTCTTAGTCACAGATGTGCCTGAGAGACGTGCATCAACAATTTGTCCTCTTTTGAATTCTGATATGTCACCCATAATGTTGTGTGCATTGCAATATTTTAAGCACAACTGTGCTATTACTCTGCTAATTAAACCTTCACACTCTGCTCTTACTGGTGGAATGTGCAATCAATGAAGATTGGCCACCAGGCTGGTCAAATTTAGCCATGAAAGTGTTTATGAAAACACTAAATTGGCCAGTGTTTCAGTTTCATTGTCCAACCCCTGTCCAACACCAAGAGTAACCAGGCAAATACAACAGGAGACATGCACTACATTTCTTTCACAAAAACCTTTTCTAACTCACTCTCTGCATGTCACCCACTCTTTAGTGATTGTTTGTCTCTGTAAGAAATCTAAAACTTTCTTTATCATTGTGTTGTGTGTTTTACGTGTATGTGCAAGTATGTGCAAAATGAACATATATGACGGAAGTGTTTGAGATTTAATCATAACTAAGTTAAATAAGGTAAATACCATTTGCATAATGCAGGTAATTTTTGACTGTTTGGTTAATATATATATATATTAGGTGAAATGCCACCTCCTCTGGATTAACCTCTTAAGAACATCCTCTTAGGCTGCAAATGATTAGCCAACTACTGTTACAATCATATAAAAGGAAGCCATTGTAACCCACGGGTACTGTTACTGCTGGCATATATAAATGTTCATTAGGACTGCAGGCAGATTTGTACTGGTCAGAAGGAAAATCATACAATTTCATCATTTGCACCATATGTGGACAATCAAATACAGGCAATAAAATGTCATTTCTAATGTACTACATTCATACAAGTTAACTATAACCTCTGCTTCATGAGGGGTAATTTTGCCTCAACATGTGCCTGTGATAAGAACAGTCATTTGGTGGAATGACAGTGGCAGAAAGTGACATAAGACCCACCTGACGTTAGTGTGACGTTGTACATATAAATTATGAAAGTTGTTGGTGTTTTCCACCTGTCCGAACTTTGGCCCCTGAAGCCTTTGTATGATTTCTGCTTTCATGACGCGAGCGATGTGAGCAGGAAGCAGAGAGAGGAGCAGACGTTCCTGTAGCAGAACACATCACAGCAGGAGAGTTAGATGAGATGATTATACCTAATACACACACTCCTCTAGTCCTTCTTTTTATTATGTGCAGCAGACACTTCTGACTCTATATTACATAAAACACTGCACAGTTACTGAACCTAAAATCTCTTGTTGTATGATTTATGCTCTGTTCCAGAATTCAGTTAGCTGCCTGCGGGGCTGCATTTTAAAGTTGACTCAAAAATAAAAATTCTGTCATCATTATTATACCCCCCATACTGTTTTAAACCTTTTTCTTTTTCATCTGTGGAACACAAAAAAGGGAATCAAAACTTTCTATCTTCAAAAAGGACATAAGTAATTCAACTCAAGTGGTATGATCCAAGTGTTCTTAAAAATACGGTAGCGTAGATCAGTAGAACAGAAATAGACCAATATTTCTGAGAAACACTGTTGAAAATTGAAATCAACACCCAAGCAAACAATTTTGTGAATATTTGCTAGATGTCTGTTCTGTGTGTGTGTTGTAAAAAAAAATGTTGGCACACTGTCCCGGCTGTGTAAATAGAAGAAAAACAATTTGGATCAGAACAATCACCAAAACACCATAACACTCTGGGGGTGTAGCCAAACAGCAATGGGGGTGTATGTGCCAGCTGTTAGTCATTGCCAGTATTGCATAGCCTGTCTGTTATTTTGGCTGCAGAGGAATGAAATGAGAAGTGTTGGTTTGAGTATCGATAGAAATCGTTTCTTGCACCTTTAAAAGGAATAGTTTGTGCAATAAAGAAAATTCGCTTATAATTTACTCACCCTTATTCAATTAGAGGTGTATATGACTTTTTTCTTCACAATCATTGTTATATTAAATAATATCCTAGTTCTTCCCAGCTCAATAATGGCATTGAATTGCCCAAGATTTTTATCTCCATAAAGCTAATTCATCCATCATAAAAGTAACCCATACGACTCCAGGGGGTTAATAAATGTCATCTGAAGCAAACCAATATGTTTCTGAAAGAAAATGATGAATATTTTGAGCTTATTAAGGGATGGATACACTGCATATCCATGTAAACAAACAGATCAGCATATTAAATTCAAACATGGTGGCATGTCAACAACTTTGAACCATTGGTTCTCATGTGTCACGTGACTAGTCGTCATATGCTTCGGAGCAAAAAATGTTGTGAAAATCAATAGTATTTGACATTACCGATGTGCTGGCAGTATTTAAATTTAGCTTTTCAGGCACATTTTAAGACCATTACAATGCTGGGAAGAGCCCAGGATACTATTTAATATAACTTTTTTAATATGATTGCATTCGGATTAAGAAACAAAGTCATATTATGGTTAGGGGCTTGAGGCTGAGTAAATTATTAATTCATTTTTGTGTGAACTTTTCCTTTACGTCTTTAGTCTCTAAGAACTTTGCTCTAGCTCTTATAAGTTAACAAAGAGCTCATATGAAGCATTATGTATGCGTGCCAGGCATGTTTCTGCCTATGTGGAGCATTCCAAATCACATTCCAAGATGGTAGGAATGCTGCCTATATATAAGCAGTATGTAGCAGGGCAGCTCATTACAATTTGCAACAGAGCTTTAGTATTTGTCTGCTGCATACAATAGTATCTCTACAATAGTAACAGATGAAAAACTCTGGTGTATCTTTCACAATACACCATTACAAATTAATATTACACACAAACAAATATCCAGGTGATTAATCCACAGTTAGGCAGCTAAGAAAAATCCTGCTGCACATTAGTTCTGCTATATTAGACTTCTCTGGCTGTGGAGCTCCTCAAATACATTATACTGTAGCTTAGCTCAGAATTTTTACACCTAGGCTTTGGAAAGAGATGTGTGAAGTTTCTCCCACATCTGGAAGTGTTATAATTGACTTTTTTGAAAAGCTAAAGCTAAAGTTACCACATTAAATTCATAGATTTAACAGATTTCCCCCTAGGCATAAAGTGTGAATGAGTTTAATCAGATTTAACAGAGATGGTCTGGAGGGTCATAATGATGGTTTATGATAGCTTGACTCTATCTACATTGAAAAGAAGGTTAATTGCCCACTAGGTCTGGTACATTTCCTTTAATAAACCGTAATGAACTCATAAAAATCATTTTAAAATGCTAATAATTTTATTAGCATCAACATAAAAGCCATATATGTTCATTTATGCTGTGACTAATGTCCTGTTATCATTTCTATCTACTAATCAATGTGAAATACAATGAATCTAAGTTATGCAGCTAAAATACAGTAATAAACAACAGCAGAGAAGTCCACAACACCACTCACTGCCAAGGCCACTGAGCCGCGGATAGCTCAATTTATCACCAACAGCCTGAGAGGATGTTTTTAAGAGGGTGATCCAGAGGGAGCTGCGTTTGACCTCTCACAGAGCACATAGAACTTGTGGAAGACAGCCAACACACTTGTGGCAGCCTCCAGACCTCTTGGAGACCATCTGTCTCTGTGGCTCTGCCTACTGGACGCTGAGCATCAACATCACAGGAGCAGAAAGAGAAAAAAGCGGAAATGCTGGAGGTTTGCATTATTTCAAAGGGTGGCCCTTGGTGTACAGAAGGTCAAACATATTGACGTTTAATTATGAGAGGGTGTATACAGTCTTGTGGACCTCATAAATTTGTCAGAAAATTAGTGATGCTGGTGCCATAGAAATACCCCTTTAAGTATACTTAAGCAAAGTTCAGGTATATTTTTATCTATATTTTATGTAGTAAGTACTAGTACTAGTATACTTGTAAGTGTTATTCTTCAAAACTACTTGGGACTAAATTTACCCACTTTTTCATTTATTAAAGTGTACTACTGTTACACTTAAAGTGCCCTAGAAGTGTAAGTGAACTTGTTAGTAAGTTGACTTTAAGTAAAACTTGTAGTAAACTTTGAGTGCACAACCAGTTTACAACATTTCTCTAAGGTAAACATAAATTGTTTAACTAAACAAGACATTTGCAAAGGTAGGACCTAATATACTCTTATTTGTATGCAAATTGGTTTTTAATTAAACATAACATATTTGTGTGTGAGACAGGAAACGTCTGGGAGGTTGAGGAATTACTTTACATTATCTAATAATTCTGTCATTCTATCAGCACAACTGGCAAACAACACAAAAGCTTTCATGATTCCTCGCACTGGGCCCCGATCTACTCCGAATACATCAATGTGAAGACACCATCAGTATTTGCCAAAGAAAACATGGGATCTTAGTTGTAAGACATTCTGACAGGTCTCCAAGTCCTACAATAGTAGCCACAGAGCAGCTAATAGATCAAACGTCAGAACTGAGACAAGATGATGAGAGACTGATACCGAACCTGTTGACGCTTCTCAAACTCCAGTTTGATGGGTGATTTGATACAGTTGCAGGTGTCTTGATAAGTCTGCTTCAGCGCCAGCTCCATCAGATGTTTGTGATATGCTCCTGCCAGGTTTCCACATATGAAAATTATGATGTTTGCCAGAATCTAGAGAGAAACAACACATAACTTTAGATAATAGTGAAAATTAGAGCTGTGTTTTGTGAAGACAGCAACAGATGCATGCTATCATTAACGAAAAAGAGGGGACATACCAAACACTGAAAAAATGTTCTTCCAATCTTTACTGTCCTCCATCTTTTGAAAGCGGACTGATCAACAATAGGTCTGGTAAGAATAGTGCATTAAATCAGCTCCATAAGATGTTTAAATTGCTCTTAGATTATTCAGTTGGGTCACTTATAGAAAAAGTCTCAGATTCATCTTGGCTGTCACACTTTGAACCACAAAAACTTCAGAAGGCTTCAGGCACTGACAATTGATGGAATGCAAGTGAAAAGCCACTTAGTGACATAAAATGAGAATCAGTGAATTTCATACTGAGCAGACTAATGAAAATATAATCTGTTGTGACTCTCAAAATTCTCAAATATATATATAGAAATATCTGATGAGAAATTTTTTTAAGTTCCCAGAAAACATCAAAACACACATTCAATAGTAGGATAGGGAAGAGAGTTAAAACTATGCATTGCATGTTTTATAATGATAAAACAATTTTGCCATTTATCTTATTCTCTATTTTTCTTCCATACATGCCCTGAAACAGCACTGCACCTTTAACATTATGTTAAGACATTGTCATTGTTTCCAGTGCAAACATGCCTTATTTCTACAGTATGTACAATAGAAAGGCTTACTATAGATTATGCCAAATGAACACAGAAAATTTAAGTGTAATCTGATTGTCCTTACTTTACCATCAATAGGCCTATGAGATGGTCAAAGCCTTTAGTAAACAAACACTGTTATAAATGAGCTGGAAAAGATTTACAGCAGTCATCAGCTGTCTATGATTAAATTATTGATGATTAATTTCTGTCAGAGTGGCAGTAATGCTTCAGATTATTCTGATTTATGACATGAGTGGGATTTTCCAGAGTTTCAGTAAAGATTCTGCTTTCTGACTGAAACACTGAAAATGTATATTAATCTGTGTATTAATATTTATGCATTGGGCAGACACTTTGATCCAAAGCAACTTACAGTATATTCAAGTTATACATTTTGTCAGTATGTGTGCTCCCCTGGGAATCGAACCCACAACCTTTGCGCTGCTAACGCAATGCTCTACCAACTAAGCTATAGGAACACAAGTTGTCATGTAATAATATATGTGCAAAAACTTGATTTTGCACATATGTGTGTATGTTTATGTTTATATGTTTATATTATGTTTATAAGTGGAATGAATTCCTGTACCACACTATCACTATAACTTGTTTTATTATAACCTGTAAATCTGGGTTACACTACAATATGGGTCCCCTTTATACTAACTACTAACTAACCACATGTCAACTCTCATCACAGTATTAAAAGGCTGTTACTGTAGGTTAGAATTAGAATTAGGGTTAATAGAATAAGTACTACATTAATAAGTGACATGCTTACAAAGCTACTCATAATCAGTTGAATGTCTGTTGAGGGACCATTAAAACAGTGCTAGCATATATTAAGCCGGCAGTCTACTAATACTCTAATGACTGGTAGCTGACAAGTAGTTGAGAATTTACTTATAGTAAGTATAATATAAAAATTAGCTTATTGAAATAAAGTGTTATCTATCTGACATCAAAATGCACAGTTTAACAAAGCAAATATCAAGTAAATTAAAGTAAATACACAATCCCACTAATAAATACTGATGAATTAAGAGTTGGCCTAAAGTTTACAAAATTCCCTGCACCAAACAGAGAGCGTACAACTACGAATAGGTGTACTCCACTCAGAAACGTTACAACTATATGCCATCTTTTCGAACCATACAATCGTTCTGGGTCTGCCCTGGCTGCGCTCTTACGAACCAGTTATCTCTTGGGGAGATGGTCAGATCATTCGTTGGGGAGTTACCTGTCACGACCATTACCTAAATAAAGTTTCCCCGATTTCTCGAAGTCTCTTACCGCTACTGAAGACCCTCTCACTTCCCAGTCTGTCATTCCTTCCGAGTACTCAGATTTTTCTGTGGTTTTCAGCAAACAAAAAGCTTCACAATTGCCTTCCCATTGCGCTGTAGATTGCGCGATCAATTTGATTCCAGGCGCAACTCCCTCTAAGGGATGCATTTTTCCCTTTTTCCAGTCAGAATCTGAAGTTATACATCAGTATAACGATGAAGAACTAGCGAAAGGCTTAATTCTCCCGTCCAATTCCCCGGCATCAGCTGGATTCTTTTTGGTAAAACAAAAAAGGATGGGGGACTGAGGCTGTGTATTAATTATTGAGGTTTAAACAATGTTACTATCAAGTTCTGTTACCTATTACCGTTAATTTCCATTGCATTAGAACAACTACGTTGAGCAAAGTTTTTCACTAAGTTAGATTTAAGAAGCGCATACAATCTGGTTAGAATAAAGGAGGGAGAGGAGTGGAAAACCATTCTCCACCTCTTGCGGACACTACTGAAGTATTCAGTAGTGCCTTTCGGATTAGTTAACAGCCCATCTGTCTTTCAGTCCTTTATGAATGACATCTTTCATGACACCTTAGACAAACGGAGCGTCTTAACCAGTAGGTTGTATGGTTCCTGTGCTCATATTGTAACCAGCATCAGGCCGCCTGGAGCAGGTACCTGATAATAAAACATGTTACTGTAAAAAATATTGTAAATGTATTGTCAGCTGTGTTTAAATGCTTTAGATGGCCACAGATTCATCATTTTTCATGATGTTAAAGCTTTTCAGGTATTACAACACTTTTAAACTCGTAAATCTGATCCATCAAACAATAGTATAACACAGTGTTACTTAAAGCTTACCTAATACCTTCCTCTGAGGTCACAGCTCAATTTTTATTTTAAAGTTTACCAAACTTAATTTGATGTCTCATGGGGTTTGGCTAATAATTCCTATTAACAGATGAGTTTAAAAAAGGTACTTAAGCAGTGTGCAGTACAGCTCCAGCTCCAGCTCTATGGCAATACAGCTTCATTGCTTCTGTTAAGGATATAATCCAGTCAAGCAGAACTCACAGAAAGCAAAGTTTAAAGGCTTGGACAAGTAGGTCAGAGCATGTGTGCAATTCCTAAGTGTGAGAGTGTCATTTTGAAGAGTGCATTAATGTTAAATCACCTATTTGCATACTAACCACAGAACTCACACAGAGGATGTGTTTCTTTACTAGCAGACTGGACAGAAGTGAATGCATTTGAAGTGCATAGACAGATAAAACAGACAGAGACACAAAAGAAAACAGACTGACTGACAAACAGACAGACAGATAGATAGATTTACTACAACAAATTTTGAAGCAGATGTCATTTAAAAGTAGAATCTATAGCAGCACAAGTTCAGTCAAACTTAGTAGCTAGTGTCAGTTTAGGTCGTCAAACCACTCCAATTCGTCTTAACTTGGAAGCCATAATGGTATTGGAGTAACTACAGTACATGCCTATAAATTATATTTTTCCTATAAATCTGGTTAAATTTAGCACAATGTAAGGTTGTTGAAGTGATCTGACACAGTGTTTTTATATAGAAAAAACCCAAGTAACTATAAACAATCAGGGCATTATAAAAAAAAACATAATCCAGTGCAAAAATGCAATAAAAACACTTTAAAATCATGACTTCAAAATGTAAACTGAATAACTCAGTATCATAATCAAACATTAATGAAGTTTGACATGCAAAGCAAACTCTAGGGTAGTAGGCAAAAATTACATTTACTGCATTTTATCCAATACATTAAAGGTTATTAAGGTTTAGTATGTTTCCTGTGATTCAAATCATTACCATGGTGTTGCTAACACCAAGCACTTTAGCTACAGGAAAATGCTGGTCTATCAATCCACATCTTTGTACCCCAATCCATATACGTTTTATCCGTATATTGATACATTAAGGAATGTTGTTTGCATAGTGTGATTCGCTTAGCAATGGTTATTTCAACATGAATAAAAAACTATTGTGAATTATTTACAAGTATTATACAAATCTAGGACTAGAATCTGATTAAAAATTATTCAGATTTTTAAATTGTTCTGCATTTGTTCTCAGGATAAATCCTCATCACTGGTACAAAAATAAGTAGCACAAAAACATGATTGGTTAAGCTAATGCCCCAAAGTGAAACACTTAAATAAACAATTATGTTGTTATAGTGTCACACTTAAAGCAGTTGTTTTTGCATAATAAACTTGGATCACACTATGTTAACATTAAAAAAATTACACACTTTCCCTATAAAACACTGACTATGGAATCAACACTGTTCACTGCAAGTGAGAAAGACACAAAGCAGGTGAAAGAAAGAGAGAAACAGAGAGAGCTTCAAGAGATGATGTGCAGTTAAATTAAATCAGTATGATACAGTGTCTTTTGAATTGTAGTGCCATCCTCCCATCCGGCCCCTATTTAAACCAATGGCTTTACCACCATCATTGCCCATATTTAACCCTGTTTTTCTGCCAATGACAGCAAGATTAGATTCAATCAACTTACCCTGACTATCAGTGAAACAGAATACTATCACAGTGCTACAACACAATATACACTAAACCGTAGTTCTGTTGCTACATCTTAAGGTATCAAACTATATGTGTGCTATGTGTGTGGCAGACCTCTGGCTCTGTGCATTTCAACACTGTAATTAACAAACAGGCAAAATACAAAGCAGGGATCTACACAACTTAACTGAACTAATATATAATGATCTGGAAACTAAATAGGAAATGAAAAATAAACAAAACTGAATACATACATGCACAGCATGTCCAATGAGCTGAAAGCTCCACTGTGCATTTGGGTTTTGTCATACTGCAGTAAATGTATATTTATAAAACTATTTTACGAGGTGGCTAATTTGTTTGAATTCAATATCATGTCATATGCGCAAAAGCAAATTGTACTAAAACAAACAAATGCGATTGTATGAATTCATAGCCACCTTGTAAAATAGTTACGAATTGCCATGAAATTGTGTTGATGTTTTCGCAGAGTTTCTTTTGGCAGCATTTACAGGTTTACTGGAATTTTAATGTAGCCTTACTTTCTGTAGTGTTATAATACTGTACAGTAGTGTTATATGTCTGTATCATTTCATGTAAGCATTCTTAAAACTGGCCGACATCCATCTAGCACAAGGTAAGGTAACGAGGTACTTGCTTTTGCAATTAGCAACTTCGCCTTCTAAAATGATGTGGATGAATGCAGTGGATGAGATGCTGATTGAAAGAGAAGGCAGAATAACCACACAGCCCTGAGACTCTGATACAGATCTGTGTGAGAGCCTTCCCACCCTAGCATCCAAAAAGGCACAAATCTGTTTCCTCATAGTTGCTATGCTAACACTTCACAGAGCAAGAAACAGCAAATCTGACCAACAGTTGTGCATTCACTGACTGCACATCTCATACTGTATGTGTGTTTATGTAACACAGTTACTGGTGATTATTTTACTCATTATGCAAGAGGTTCAAGATTTACGTACTGGGTCTGCCTATACGTACCAAAATTATAAACACAAAAAATATACATTACTGGTAAACATGACAACTTAATGACATCACACTGTATGCTGCACATATAAGTTCAGTAAGCTCTATTGATCTGAGCCCAAAGGGAGGGGGGAAGTAAGAGGGAAGGGGGAATGCAGATGTGGAATTTAAGGATTACATTCCCCATAGGGGGAAGCAAGAAACTGTTCACTGCTGCTAACTGCTCAACTGCACTGCTCAGTAACACTGCCTTTATTATTTCAAAGATGCATAGCTGGAGGGGACAGGGTGCTTCTCACTTCAGTGCCTGGGGCCTTTCAGATGTTAGAAACATACAGCTTTTAAGAATCTCTCTCAACCCACAACCAAAAGACACAACACGAAAGAGAGAAAGAATTCAGAAAAATGTGTAAAGAAATGAAATAAGCAGTAGATGCCGCATTCAGCAGTCACATCTTACAAGCAAGAAATGGGAACTAGAAAATACATTCCCTTTTTGTAATTACATTCTGTGCCACTGTTCATATGAAGTTTGACCTTTTACGCGGAACCTGAAATACACAGAACTATCATATGTCCTTTACTGAAACTGGCTGTTATTGAAAGGTCACATTTGCTTGTTTGCTATGCAGAGCGTTTATTTGAACAAAGACCGGAGCAAGTTTAGCGTCCTGGATATTCTAAACAAGCAATCCGATGGAAAATCATGGCTAATGCAGTTTATAACAAGGGAAATAAGAAGAGATTGAACTAAATGGATACAGGCAACACCCCTGACCTGTTGTTTCTGCATTCAGCAAATCTTTAAATATTAAGTTTCAACACTATCTGATGATGAAACAAAAATAACTTTGACATATGGAATTCAAAAATGGTTACGTAATGAGCTTCTTCAACTAGAGACCATTTTTCCAGGGGTTGATTTTTATTAAATCTTACAGATTTTAACATTATTTGAGTTAACAGTACTTAACTCAATTAGCAATATTTCAACAAGCAATTTTACTTTAAAATTGAACCAAATTTTATTTAGTCCAATTATCAAAAAGTGTGGTGGAAGTTTTAAAGTGTTCTTATGATGTGTTTTTATGTTTTTCTTTTGCTTTATTTTGTTATGTAGCTGTAGTTGGAATAACTAAATAATGTACAATGTATAAGCAAAGAAAGAAGGCACGGCTTCAGTTGTTGCAGATGTGTTGCCACCTGTGACAGGCCAAAATGTCCAAAAATAAGACAATTTCAACAAACGCAAACTAATGAAAGCATATTTAAGGCTATTCCAAAGTAATTTATCAAATATCATTCTTCAACTCAATTCATTTATCACATAAAGAATCTCTGACAGATTAATCACAGTCTCATGCACACATGGGCACAGACAAACACACAAATGCAATGCAGTTGGCATGGGTTTTACTCAACAGAGAAGGCATACTTCAACAGTTGGTGCACAGGTAGGATCTCACAGCACTTGGCAGAAGCAAAGCAAGACAAACAGAGGAAACTGACCTGCCATACGAGGGGCTCCACATGATCTGTCGCAGAGGAGAGACAGACACTGAGGACGACAGTATGAGAGCACGCGGTGATCACGCTGGCTATGATGGCATCCCTCATGGAGAAAGGAAGCATGGTGTACACCACAAAAATTATGAACAAGAAGAAGGATACCTAAAAATCAAGTAAAAGGTAATCAGCGAAGGAGCCATACTTGAAAGAGCCAGAAAAATATAACACTGTTGCAAATGCTTATTTAGTTATTTAAGGATTGTTTGTGATCAAGTGTTATTCTATTTTTATTTTTCCAATCTCATCATATTCCAACGTACTCATATGAATTTGGATTTTTATGAGAGAATGTTCATGTTTGGCCTACACAGACACTGACTGAATATTTACTAGAGTAAATGGCGTAACAACTAACTTCACTGTAACAGTCATAGAAGGTTTAACCTTTAACTTTGTGTGTTAGTGTGTGTGTGTGTGTGTGTAGTGCAGTGTAAACTGAGTTTAGCTGAGCATTATCAATCTACTCCATGACAGTCTATTTTGAGGGTTGTTAATTTGTTTAAACAATGGCGTTTTGTCTACAAAGTAACACCTGCATATACAAAACATAAATATATTGATATATATACATCTGCAAGCCATTATAGGTTTTTTAAAAACCTTTTAACAACCTAATTAACAACATTTACCATGATACAAATTTTTGTCTGAATAGTTGAAAAGTTTAATGAACTATTTGATACCAAGCAATTAAATAAAGTTTCTTTTCTTGATGGGGAAAAAATGGGACTTAAAGCTGAAAACATATATGCAATATATATATATATATATATATACAACATATAATATAATATATACAACATATATGAAATAACATGGATTACTTTTTGTTGGTCATATCTCATCAAGTGCTGTGTAGGTTTAGATCAGTGATGTGGAATTTGACTTCAGAGAGTAGTGTGGGTGGCTTGTGTTGTAGTAATTGAACAGCTTCATATATAAAGGGACACATCCCACTGTTGTATACACACCTGTGGGAGCTGTCACGCATTTCTTCTCATCAAACTATTCAGTTACTATAAGCTTCACTACGGTAAGACAAATCTGTTGTTACAATCTGTTGTTTTTTGATAATGTAATTTCATTTCTGACAGTTCAGTTGTCTGCAGTCTAATGCACACTGAATGCAACTGTATGGTAGATTAAATCTGAATTCAGTGTGAATTTTAAAATTTAATTAGACCTAACAATGATTGCTGCAGATATTTTTACTGTAAATCTCACTTGAATGTTTTCTTTCTCATTCAGTTCGGAAGATTTGAATTTGAAAAATGTCATTAGAGGATCTAAATTTGCTTCAGAGCTCTTCGGAGTTTACTAATGGCACCAACAACAGAAATTATTTCACAATTTGTATTGATCATTCTGCAGCCCCTCTGATATGGGCTGGTTATTCTGTGTTTTGTTCTCTGCTTGGCATCCCAGCTTGTATCATAGTACTTCGTGAACTCTGTCAAAGACGTCGACAAAACACCTCAAATGACTTTTTTGTGTTTAATCTAACTGTTTCCGATCTTGCTTTGCTGTGTATGCTTCCTTTAAATGTTGCTAATAACATAGTTTGGCAAAATAACAAATTTGAATGTTTTTGTAATTACATGTATTCACTATGTATATTTGGCAGACCTCTCTTTATGGCTTGTGTCTGTGGGGAGTATTATTTTGCTGTTGTTCATCCCATCACCTATATGGCCAGCATAAGAACAGCCATGATTAGGAAAGCGATAGCCACAACAATCTGGCTGATTACGATCTGTTTTGGATTCCTTATAGTTATAGAGCCCTGGGTTTTAACAGCTGCTATTACATCTATACCTCTGTTTATTGCCCTGCCCATCATTTGTTTTTGTGATATATCTGTTTATCGGATTTTAAGAAGAAAAGATCCTTCGGGAAAAACTACTATACATCCACAGAAGAGGAGAGCGATGCGTACCATCATCAGCAGCTTTGTTATGACTTTCACTGCATACTTACCACCAGCAGTTGTCTTTTCAATGGGACACACTATACAAAAATGTTTTGATGATTACTACTGCATTTTTGTCTATCTTGGGGTGTGTTTTATGGTCTGGGGATGTGTCATTATGCCATTCCTATATCTTGAGAGTATAGGTCTGCTTAATCTACAAAAAATGATGGAAAAAATGAAATTGAAAGGATGAATTTTCGGCTTTTCTGTATAGTAGTTAGCAATTAATTGGTATTGTGTGTGAAACTCATTCCTGTGAAAATGATTTGGGGTAATTAGATAAAGATAGTCTAAACTGATAGAAGTTTGATAGAAGTTTTGAGAAGTTTGAAGTTACAGACCCCTGTTTAATGTAAATTAGTTTAAATGTTTGTAAACAATAACAGTTCATTTATCGATACCAAGTATCAGCTTTTTTTCATATTTAGATGAAAACAAATGAAAACTGCACAATACACTGTATAATTACTCTCTCTTTCCCTCTCACTCTCTCTTTTTCTCACACACATACATTCTCTCTCTCT